>MU385713.1:0-276138 GCA_022497155.1 Whalleya microplaca | reverse complement strand
CACACACAAACCACACCCCCACCACCCCCCCCACCCCGCCGCCACCCCCCCCGCCCCCCCCCCCCTCCCCCCCCCCCCGGCCCCCGGGGGGGGGGGGGGGGGGGCCCCCCCCCCCCCCCCCCGGGGGGGGGGGGGGGGGGGGGGGGGGCGTCTATATAAGACAGAGGGTTGCACAACATCGAAACATCTGAGACCATCGCGCGTCTCCTAGCGCAGACGCAGGCTGCAGACACACGCGCACACACATCATACCTATCGCCTGTTTTCCCTTTTGCTCGATCGCGCAGGGAGCCACTGCGACCACACCAGAGCACGCCGTCGCACAGCATACGGACGTACTTTTTCTTTCGGCCCTCCCAAATCTTTTTGTATTTTCTCTCGTTTTGTCAACCAGTGCAAGGTCGGCAGTTTTGGGGCGATGATTGACAACATCTACGCGTTCGATTTGCCCTCATTGTCTCTTTCTGGTGGGATGTGGATGTGGATGTATGCAAGCATGATCGCGATTAGGCGAACGCACACACACGAGGGCGATCATGGCATGTCATGTCGTGGAGAAGGGTGATTCGGCACGGACGGCGCGGCGCCCGCGCGGGAAATATATTTGCTGGAGGATGTGCCCGATGCGCACGCCGCACGATCTACGCCAGACATACATACATATACGTACATTACATGTAGGCGGGCAGCGCCACACACGCAAGGCTTAGCCCCAATCGTCGACGTAGCTGGCCAACCAGCGCTGCACCCGATGAGGCAGAGACGAGGAAGGCCATCCGGTACGACAGCAGAACAGATTAGGCGGGCCGGGATTAGGGGTTTAAATGCCGGGAGCGCACACATCCATCCATCACAGGTGCAGCTCCAAGCAGGGGAGGTCCGCTGCATTTCTGAGTCTGCACCTGCGTCTTGCGCCTGCGTCTGCGAACTTAATAGGCCGTGTGGATTGGCCTGTGGCACGTTTCACTGTCCCCGCAGGCTGTGGCACTTCATGAGAGGAAAGGAGGTGTGGCATTGAAAGGGGCAGGAAGTGAAGGAAGAATGTATCTTTACCGTTAGAGAGCGCTGGCAGCCGGTAGATCGCAGAACTAAGCGATCACGATGCCCGCCGCTTCAATAGGTTGGATTTTCCGGCTTAACACCGTGACAGCAATACACAGCTCATTGGTGTTAGCCATCTCCGAGAATAGCCGCAGACGAAGAGTTGAGAAAATGGCTGGGAAGTCCCACCTAAGGTAACGCACGACTCCTTATGATTAAGCCAAGGAAATATTCCGACAGCACGTGCGGGAGACCGCAGTGTCGCAGACTTACTTAGCATGCTTATTATGTATGCGCTAGTCGTAGCCTTGTGATACTAAGCAGTGTGAGGCTAACTAACGTCAGCCGCGTGATATTAGGCAATGGTGCGCCAGCCAAGAGCTATACGGATGAAGCGAACTGCAGCGCGCCATGGATGGAATATCATTGCCCAGGAATCATGTCTCTTTCTGGAGTCTTGCGGAGCCATCCAGGCCATGGCAATGGTCAGCTTGTTTGCAGGGCTGAGACCAATGAGTTCGGGTGTATGGGCCCGACACCCCTGGCATTCAACCCATATGACTGGTTCACCCAGGAGGAGAGCTTGGACCTTCTGGAAAGACAGAATGTTCCAGCTTACTATGTGTGAATTCCAATGTGGCCGCCTCGGTCCGATTTTGGCCTAGGGCACGGCAAGCTGCAGCTCAAGCACAATCTTACTGCATTTGTTGTGCTATTTCTGGCTTCTAATTCGGGGTAAGGTGGTGTGAAGCTATTTAGACTCACGACGTTGTGATGACGCTTAGATGATCCAAGATTTATAACTAGCTAAAGCTGCAGCAGTAAGTACGATAGGAGATCTTGCTTATCTGTGCCACTAACGCACGCGGTGATCAGCGGTCAGGTGTCCTGAAAGTTAAGCGAAGCCGGACGAGGGAAGCAGAGTCATGGATTGGTTATGATGAATCGTTCTAGATGTAGTTGGTAAAACATGGCAGCAACCCTGGAAGTAGCAGTAGGATCGATCATATGGATGGGGGGAAGCTTGTCGAGCGACGGCCAACATTTAGACTTTAGAGGCTCTGCGGAGAAACTACCCAACGGGCTGGAGAAAGGAACGGCACGGGCGACAGTGAAACGGCTCGATGCATCACTGAACCCGGGCGACCGAAGCTTCCGTATCTTACCAAAAGACGTATCCTACTATATAATATCATATGTCTCATATAGGGGACCAGCTCGCCGAATATTGCACGCTGTTCTGCTCGCCGAGGAAATAGTGACGAAGCATAGAACGTCTAGACCTGGACGCGTTGGAGCTGACTGCAAATGTGAGCTCCCCTAAAGATTCCTAATACCTACTTAGGCCTGCAGGAGGCTACTTCAGGCGGTTGCCATTATCCGAATTGGGACCGCTCTACTCCTTTAGGTGTTTGGTGTGAGGTAAGCTGATACGAGTGACAGACTATTGCGTCCGTCGCTTGAGTGCTGCAGAATGATTTTCACTAGGCTGCTGATTACCCTCACATCTTACTACGACGCACATGAATGTGCTGCACCCTGATACTGTTGATGCATCCAATGTCTAAGCGGCAGGGCTGCGTTGTCTGCACAAGTACCGATACCAAATACTACCCTGAGTACCAGACGACGACGCCGACTAAACTTCCTTGTTGGCGATCATGTTCGACCCCAAAAGTCAAGCAGGAAACCTGCAGCAAGGGGCAGGGGCTGCTTGACGGCCTGGCTTGGCTGGTAATGATAACATTAAAAAGTGACCTGTCAGATCATACTGTGGTTTGTCCGTGCTCCCTGAGGCTGACTGACCTTAAACACGCAGCCCGCAGTAGGGTGCTCTTATTAAGTCATTAGCTCCGTTTGATAATGCTTGACGACGCATCAATAATCATACGGCTACCCGGCAATGGAGTTGTCGTTCTGTTGTGGCAAGTTCCGATGATAATTCTTTAGTAATGAGAGCATCGCAGGAGGCGCTTCTTACACAACATGATAATGGATCCGGGCGCACCCCGGAGAAATGGGGTTGATAGATCAGGTAGCACGGACAGTCTCTGCGGTAGCAAGTAAGGCTGTCCGAGGTGAAGATTGCCTAGTCTCACCGACTGACCTACATTTATGTCATGCTTTCTGCTCAGGAACCTGACCTGTCTGATATTAGACATGCTGCAGCCAACACATAGCAATATTATTCGTCTACCCGTAGTTCCTAATCGCTGAAGGGACCAGCAGAGCGAAAACTCAGCTACACAGATCGACATAGCAAGCTGAACCTCATGACTGTCGTTCAGGAAGTGATATACACTCTCAAGTGCCATGTAGTAAGAAACGGTATGCAGTAGTAGGAGCCGACCGTTTGGATACAGAGGAGCCGTCAACAGACTTTGCGCTTATATGGCTCGGCAATATGCGATCTCAAACTCGAGATAGACTAACCCTATTGGTTACCCAAACAATGATTTCATAAGGAACCTATAGTGAAGCGAATGTGACTGGTCACTTGTAGCTGATCATTGCGTATTTGACGACGACCCCATTCAGGTTAGTCCGGTGCGACAGTTCCCCTTGTCCGTCGATAGTCGAGACATGGCTTCAGCCAGAATCCTAGCTCAAGCATAGGGTTTGTTCCTACATATTTGTCTCAGCCTCTCGTACAGAGGTATGTCAGCGGACAGGCGACGGCGCAGTGCATGCACTGAAATGCGCGCTCCTGTCAACTGTATTTGCCAGCAACATAATGCCATAGGCTAAAGGAAAGATGATAGCCAAGGCCAGAGCCCTTTCTGTCAGCTGCTGCAGGTCTGTGAAACGTGAAGGCTCCGTCACAGTCTGTCACAGCGGGTTTCATTGCAGGCGTGGCGACGACTGCATGCTGCTGTTAATATGATGTTGCACCTATGAAGATGCTGGAGTCGTGATAGTCAGATCAGGCTAGTAGCTAACCTTGCATTGACAGCTCTGTGGGGTATCTGCAGGTAAACCACCAGCTCCCCGTTTAGGTCTTCGCGAAGTCACTCTCGTATTCTCAGCAGCCTGGTGCTACCAAGTCACTGCGCAACCCCCAGCTGACGTCGTGTCGGTGTGTGCTATATGGCATGTTTATCTCATGCTTAATAACTTAATGTCTGTGTTATAATGTCTTCTGCACACATGGTTGGAAGCTGGAGGCGCTGGTGAAGTATGAGCTGACTGTATTTCGGCTGTAGAAGACGTTGAAGAAGAGACGGTAGCGGTATCGCGACACTGCAGCAACAATGTATAAATACTCTTCGTTCGACATGTTTCTGATCGACGCATGGTTCTTATTTGCCCTGCCGGCCCAGATCAGATGTTTCTATCCACAAGGCATCAGGCCAGCGGAGCCTTTGTAGGGCAATCCTTTGAGGAAACAGGTCTTGCTATCAGAAAGATTGTATTATGCAAACCGGAGCAGCGCAATGGATCCGACGGTGTGGATAGGGACCCATTTTTGTCGCGTGTGGAGTCGAAGATCTACTGGGATGCTTGAAGAGTGGGAAACGTTTCCCACCTCGATAGAAGACTTCTAGAAGAAGGAGAGACGGGACGTGAGTTTAGTTCCTCGGCTTAATGCAAACCCGCTTTATCCAATAGTTATCTTCACAAACAAGGTCGCTTTTTGAATACATGCGTATATGTAGGTATGTTGCAGATCTACCGCAACTCGCCAATAACGACATTCTTCACCAAGTGGTGTTGCATCTCATTCTCGTATGTGGTATCGCTTAAGCTTCAAAAGTGGAAACCCTTAACTAGATGGCGTAGGATCCCCATGCTCCTCCCTGCAAGCACTGACGATATTCCCGTGGGAGGCCTGAGATGCCGTGTGGTGCTTGTGGTGATAGTCGTTGATTAACGTAGCGGCGCATGACGGAATTATTGCGATAAACCTTAAAATCACAAGAGAGGATGCTCCAACCAGGAAGAGGGGATCAAGAAAACCCCCATTTAATTCGAGATCATCTACAAAATTGTCGTACGATGGAGATGTGGAGATGGTAACTCGAAAGCAAGCTACCGTGCCGTAATCTCCGCAGGATTTGCAGCTAGACCACGGATATCTTGTACGTGTATACGCACTGATAATTGTTTATGGTGTTTCGAGTCGGATGGTGTGAATAGGGATCCCATCTAGGACGATCTACCCTGAACGCCATTTTCGTGGGTGGAGCGGATGGCCAATCCGTACGAGTTACGAGCATGTTTTCTTTTTCTGAGCTTCTGCGACCTACATCCGAGTCTTTCTGAATCCTTTCAAACGGCCAGAACAGGGCGGGGAGAGGGCTGCCTGATTGCTAGCGCTGGAACGCTGGCGCAGTCGTAAATAGATGGCATGTCGAACGGCGCAAACATCTTTTTGCTAGTTGCCAGGTCCTCCCCGGACGATGAATCTGTCATGTTGGGATCCTCCGGGACCAACTTCTGCGCGCAAGATATGATTTGCATGGCGTCCCAAAGCGCTGTCAATGACAGACAGGGGAGACCTGGGCAAATACGTGATTCCTCGTCATCCTGTTGCGAATCTTGTATATGGGAAACTCATAAATCACAAAGAACAAGCCGGGAGGACGGAGCGTTTCGGGATTCCATTCTACCCCTGGGCGTCTTGTCTTCAGTTTTTTCTTTTTTCTTCGCCAGTGCAGTGATCGAGGCATGGAAGCTCGAGTACCATGATACATCGATAAAGAACTGATCCTTCTGCCAATGCATGTCCATGGATGCACGTGGCGGCGACATATTAAATCATGCAACCAGTAGGATGCGTAGCCTTGAACAGCCGGAATCTCTAGATAGGAGGGAGGGGGGGTTACAGGCCGGAAGTCAGGCCGTCATAGAACTGACTGGCTCGGTCGATGGCTGGTCTGTATGTACAGTATAATACAGTGCGGCTGTTCTGGAACTTCGTAATAGAACGGAAGGCCGGCGATGTGTACAATAATTGGTCCCTTTTCTTCAACTGAACGATATGGTTACCACATTCGTTTATGCCCGTTTCCTTAGAGAAATTAGGGAGAAGAATTGTAGAGATTACACATCTGCCTACGTCCAATGGACTTTGTCGGTCTGGGGCCGGGAGGCCGTCTTGGTCCCTTGAGCTGTTACCTCAAAGCAGGGGCTGTGGATGTAGTCTGTATGTAAGTGGGCATTGACCAGGTGCACCCGCTTACAGTAAAAAAAAGTTATCTATGAAGTGTGTATAGTGCAGTGTCAAAGCCAAAAAAAAAAATTCTTCGGTGCTTGAGCGTCTTGCTAATCTTTAAAGGCGAGATATCGTCCGAAGCCCTGTGGCTTATAGTTCCGTGATCGGCTAGCATATATTTAATAGGTTGAAGTATACTGGTCGAACCGCGGTAAGGCCCTCTATAAGATACTTGGTGCATGGGAGCATGGCTGCATGGGAGCAGAGCAGCACGCACAGGAGTAAGTTGTATACTATAGCCAGGGAAATCTCGATACATGCAAGCCTGGCGAAACTCGCTCGAGACTCGACTATTCTAAGTTCAAAGTAGTATTATTCCATTTTTTTAATCTGGCTTGGTTGTTCCGGTGCGGTTAGGTTTCAGCGCATGGCGTCTCTTGCCTTTTCAGGCAACTAATTTGGGACGATTTGATGGGGACAGTATGTCGACGAAAGAACGGTCTCGTATACATATATACGTAACTGAGTATGTAGGTATTCCTCTTTGCTCGAGGTCAATATGCCGGAGATTAGGGCCCCTGGAGCGCCCTTTCCGATGCTCTGGCTCGTGGCTTGATGGAAGGGAAGTGTGAGCAAGGGTAGATGGTTGACATGCCACGGAATCGCATGCCTAAAATGGAGGGGCTGATCGTGAGGCTTAACCAGCCAGTCAGCTACAAAACTGCCGTGATAGATCAGCCTTGACAACTGGCTCGCGCATGCAGGCAGACCTTCGCAGCAAGCAAGCGCTCACCCGAGGACCCGAGGGCACTTCTATACTGCAAAGCCCGTGCAAAGCAGCACCGCTGGATCGGCGCAGACTGGTATGATGCCATGGTTTCTCAAGGATGCAGGCGTCATCGGCGCGATCCCAAAGTGTCCATCAAGCTTACGATGAACCTGGACGGTTTCGTGGGGTTGCGGATCGACCATTCAGAGCCGGGAACCGGTTACGTTTCAATTTTCAAGTGCAACCCGCGGCTGCAATGCGAAGATGCCGCACGTAACGACGGACACTCCCGTCGCAAGACATACACACGCGCGCAGATACTCAACACTTACGTACTTCTTTCCAAGCTTCTGCTTCTGTTTCTTTGATGGCGGCCTACTGTGGCATCGCGTGTCATCCGGTCTATCTAAAAACCGAAGCAGTATCTTGTTGAGGTGTGGTGACTTATTATGTCGAAGGGCATACATACATAGTACGTTACCGAGTCTACTAACTAGTCGACTTTGCAATCCCTACGTTCGTATAGGACAGATAAGAGTATGAAACTAGATCGCTAGGCAAAGTGCGATCTTGGAACCCCACGCTTGGTATTTTCGCTTAACGGTATACAACCTGGAAGTTCCCATGTCAAAACACGCGACATTGACAGGCTCGCTACGGCACAGCGTGGAGAGTACGCAGTAGTTCGAAATGCGGCGTGCTGCATAATGTTACAATCCTGTCCGAGCATGGCCAAAGACGTGGGCAATCCGATGCTGTTGAATGGAATTGCACGGCAGGGGGGCCGGCGGGATCAGCTAGGCTTGCCTTGCTCTCGTTTCACTCTCCATGGGGCAAGTAGGATTTTTTGATATATGGCAATTGAATGGTGCGAGGACAATAGTAGAAAAAACCTAGTCCCGATGTGATTCTTTCGAGCCGCTGTTAGCGAGATTGACGTGCGGAGCGTTCTGTAACAATCGTCATTATCGGAGAAAATTAGCTGGGCTTGTCAATTGAGCATTTCTTCGTTAAGAGAAAGCCCTATGCAGTTAGCATGCATTGCTTTTACATGCATGAGAAGGCTGCCTCGCCTGGCGTATGTGGTTTAATCCTAGGTAGTTCCGGATCGACAAGATTGCCCACGATAGCTGTCCCCTCGATTGGTATTGCGCCTGTACCCGCCCTATGGTGTGGGATAAACCCCGCGTTGACGGTGAGGAGTCAGGGAGGTCATCACAGCAACCTGCTCGGTCCTTCTACTAATGATCATCCTTCGTAGCATGGTGTTCTCAAGCTGAACGAGGCGCGGCGGGCTGCCAAGAAGAAACAAGCCGGCCGCTAGATAACGTACCTATTCTACACTGTCTACTCCGTTTCTTCTGTGATGATAGATCACCGTATTGAATCCTGGCAGCCTGGCTTGCGCGACTCGAAGGCTTCAGTCCCATGCGCCAGCAGACTTTGACATGTCCAATCTGAAGAAATACCCCTGATCATCGTGGGCGTCGCCCTGCATGGAAAGACACTGCAACATGGTCAGAAGGCCCTCGTGACACCTCCCCCCTGGCTTGTTCCACGCGGTAAAGACGGCAAACCAATCAATTTCGCGATACCTTCAGTAAGCTGTCTTGACGGCACCACTCAGCGTTCACATCAATTCCCAAACGGGTTTGCCAATTAGTCTAACAAGGGTTAAGCGGGGGCCTGTCAATTAGGTATGTGCCCATCCTGTCGAGATGAGCTTTCGATCTGACATTCGGCGATGTTTCACAGTCGACAAGGAGATCAACCACCACTTTGAACAACGGCAATGATCATGTGTTCGATAGCCCAAGAGAGGGGTTTCTAGGTCGCTTATTAGTTCTAGCACCGTAGCCAAGAGCGGGACGGCGCACAGCGCACAACGGACCGTCCGTCGAGTTAGCCGTTATTACAAGGTACTGTACATACTTACTCTCAAACCGATAAACGTGGGAATAGACGATGAATCTCACCGTCTCTGCCGAAAGTGCCGGTGTCTGTCCTATGAGTAGGTAGCATGTATGTAGCCTACTCCTCGCGTTCCTTACTTTGAAAAAAGGCGGCACAGGGCAATGCATCATTGCGGCGGTTTGATTGGCCGGCATATGTTCAGTCTTTCAAGAGCTGAAAGTTGACCGCCGGAAAGAGCCAGACGACGACTTGGCTTCAGCAGCTCAGATTTTTTTCGCTTTATTTCTTCAGAGCTACGTTGCATGTAGGCCATCGAATCCTGTTGGGACGCGCGGCATTCAACAGAAGGGGGAGCTTGCTCTGGGCTGTAGGCTGTAGGTTAGGCAGATGTTGCCCACCGCTATTTCCAGTGTGTTGTTGATGTGATGTTTGAACGGCCTATAGGCTACCCGCTAAGTCCTGGGAGAGAAGCGAGTCGATGCCGTTTTAGCGCCAGATTATCGATGGATCTGATGCCGACCTGACCTTGGGGCGACGCTGCCAAATGCAGGCGGCTATTCTTGTGTGCCAAATACGATGTACAATACGATGCGTAAATACGATATCGATGTCCAGCGACAGATTGACGATTGGCTGCCAGGGACACCCCTGACGCTATCACAGAATGGTGGGGAGTTGAACGAGTCTCCGACAGGGTCTCTAGACAGGGCTGCAGAAGGGGCAAAAATGATCGCCCTCTGAAAGGCCTGCGTCTCTACTACTACGTAGTACTTCGCAGTGCAGGATATGCACTTGTATGACTACATTTCGACAGTAACGGAACGCCTGGCATTAGCCGTATGGCTACATATGTATGTATGCAGGCGGTCAGTGGTTATACTCCTCTACCAGTCTGCATGCGCGTGCCTATCAAACGGCGCTTTTTTACATGTTGCATGCGACGAATCGCAAAGTGGAATAGGATTGGAGGAAGAGAGTCCTGACGTGAGAGTCGCAAGACACTTACTAAATGACGATGGGCGTTGCGAGATGATGGAGTTCATCAACTGTGGAGAGGTGAATTGATTGCAGGACTGATGATCTTGTTAAAGGAATTCTGACGTAAATTCTTCCTTCTTGTTTCAACTTCATAAGGCTCATCTCCGTGAAATTCAGTATGTGAGTACATACAGTACTACCTATGTAGACGAAGGGATGCTTGATTGGTTTTGCGACATTGTACATAGTATCGTGTTGCGGAACCTTTCTGAAGCCTAAGATAACTCGCGACCCCACCTTATACAGTACTATAGTAGCGCCTCGAAGGTTAAGGTGTGAGACGCACTAAGATAACGAGAGAAGGGGGCGAAAACATCCATTTCTTCGAGAAGCTTGGTATTTACGTGAGCACTACAGTAGATACTTTGCGCCGTTGCTCTCCGAGTATTAATAAGATGCTCATGGAGTCACGTCTACCCGTGTGTGTATACGTATACTAGTAGTAGCAGCAGTGCAGACGGTGCATGTTCAGGAGCTATGGATAAATCAATACTTGACTTATTAAGGTTCACAGCTTGTGCAAAGTTCATCGAGCCATAAAACCTTCGAGGTCGTTGGTCCAGCAGACTCGACGAGAGAGACAGAGCCGCCTGGCTTCTTGTTGGGATAGCCCAACTCCACCACAGCTGTGGTCATCGAAGAGCAGTCTTACTATGTACGTAGTGTATGTTACTAGCAGAGAGATCGTCAGGGTGCTAACATGGGCCAGCCATCCGAGGTTGGAGTATAACGGTTTGTCTAGATGCCGTCACTGGCTAATAACCTTACTAGGCACACCTTGCTGCGTTGTTCATCTAGTGTGGCCAGGCCGTGGTATGATGGATCTAACTAGCTGGTCTCATCTGTTCGAGAATAGGGCGGTGCCTGTTGATCCTGAACACTTCAGTCTTATTAAAGGTAATAAAAGAGGTCTTTCGGAACGCCTCCGCTACTATGTATTGACAACAATACATAGGCAGGTCCGTTCTTGGCTTTGCACTCATCCCCTAGGTTGATGAATCTTGGTGTCTCTGGCGTGGGTGGGTTCCATTGTATTAGAGTTGGTAGCGGCGCGCATCATCGCATGTCTTGCAGCATTGGCAGCCCCCAAGGTTTCAATCGACGAGTTCCGACTGCCGAAAAAAATCAGCACTTATTAGTCCCTTTTCCTGGGGAATGTCGAAAGCAGACTCGGGATCTACTATTAAATCGAGAAGAGACAATATATGCATGTGTGTCGTGAGAGTAGGTGTACTGCGAGTACTGTACCTGTCTTGCCTGTAATCCCGGACGAGATCTTACGTGTAGGTCGACTACTGCGTATGTAATCCGTATGATACTATGTATGATACTATGTATGAATGGATATAACTGTACGTACATACCTCCTATGTAAGAAGATGTCGTACGATGCTGTACTATATGTATGTACAGTCCTTACACGAAACACACCGGCCAGCTTGTAATATGAGGATAGGCTTCTTCACATTAGATGATAATGAAATTTACACACGTGTATAGGAGATTTCCATACACAGTACACAGTTTATATGTACAGATACAATTGCGAGCCAACGGGTTCAGCTTTCACCCAGGTCTTTGGTACCCCCCTGTCAAGACATGCCTGCCTCTTTTTTCATCTTGGGGAAGCCGAACGCGGATCAGGCTTAGGTGGTCGATGATGTAGTTGTGGGCTGTCACCTGGCTTAGCACCCCCCTGTCGTGCTTGACCCCCTGGTCCCTGACGGCCCTGTCCTGCCCCTGACCCTGGCCCAGCTGGGCTTGGCAGCTTGGGTTGGTCTTTTGGCCGTTTCTACGATGTGCATTCCATTAATATGCTATTTTTTTTTTCTCCGTCTGCGAAATGAACGCCTCCTTTTCCTACACCCCACTGTCCATACATATTCATTGCACACTGTATTTCTTTCCCCCACTTTCTAGACTTTAGTACTGCAAGTAGGAGGAATGCTGGCAGTCCCTCACTCGTCACCAGAATGTGTTTGCTTTGCCCAAGGACGGCATCACTCATTGTCCTCTGCGTTCTTGATAACATGTTCTTGATAACATGCGAGCTGCGAAGGGGGAAAGATACTGACGGACCAGACGGACCTACATAACACGGTTGCACGATACAATAAAATTTTTCTCTCATCAGCCCGCGCCGGCTACGTATCCGTCCTAATAACAATCTCTACCATGTACAAACTAGCACAATCAAGCGTCAGCAACACGTACAGTATCTCAGCGGTTGAAATATAAGTAATATAATGGACACAATGGAGTCTGAAGAGACCCTGGCTGTTTGTCTAATGATGAGGGGGTACCTGATCAGCCCTGATATGTATGTCGATATGTCCTCGGCGTGACAAGCAACCATTCATATTATCAATGTTCACAGAGACTTTCAAGCCGTGTTTCATATGTATTTGTTGATAGTTACACGTAAACCTATGAGCGAACGAGCCGACGGCTTCCATCTCGTCTTTCTCAGGTTTGTTGACAAAGGGCGAAGCGCCCGGCAAATACCTTCAGACCATCTGACTAGGAAACAAGGTGAATGAATGGATGAATAAAACAACAAAGTGACGTTTACTCACCGTGTCACATCCAAGGGCCAGCACGCCATCAACTGACATTCCCTGGTTGCCTGGAAGACCACCCCTGGAGGACCATCGACTGTTGGCCTCAAAAGTTAGCGATTACGAAAGTACAGCAGTTATTATGCTATTATTCTAGTCCGTTGTAGGTATGTACGCAGATTGATGTATGTACGTATGTATGTATGTACATGTACCGTAATCTATAGGTTGCCATCGTCTAGCGCCCAACCGACGATGCGTCCCAGCTTCCCAAGATTTCAATGTTTCCGATCATGTCCTTAGACGTCACTGTTTTTCCTTTAATTGAATATTCTCCTCTATAGGGAACACAAAAAGGAGCGATGTGGGAAAAGGGAGAACGAGAAGGAACAAAAAGAGTCATCGATCATTCCCCACATAATTGTCACTCCCACTCAAAGACCATCACGGCCGTGCCATGCCCTATTCATCACCCCTAAGGCGCTAGATTACTCTGCTCGAGTCCCACATATCATACTGAGCTCAACCAGTGTTTCCTGACAGGTCCCCGCCTAATCGCGCACAGTACAACGCATAGGTAGGCTAGGTAATCCGTCCGCTGCCCAGGTGCCAGCCAGCGTCGAATCTGCAGCGACCTGCTAAAAGTATCGAGTACAGTGCAGCACAGTACGATAACGTGTAGGACTTGGTTAGGTATGTATGTAGGTATGTACGGTATGTCTGTATGTATGTACATAGATACCTTTGTATGCTTCGGTACATACGTACTCGGCTACTTTTAACTGTATGTAATGTACACAACCGTCTGACCGTATAGGCATAGCATGCCTACAGTAAAAAACCAACCAACCCAACCTAACTGCATTTACGTATAATACACACATACAGCCAAGTGCGTGTGTTCTGCTACGATCCAATGTTAACTTTTTAGGTTGGGTTTTCCAAGGCTTCCTTAGTACATATATACTCGAATGAAGGACCTTCCACAAAAAGGATACAAAAGACCTTTAGCATGGATACGTACCCCAGGAACCCGCCTGCCCGCCTGTCCTTTCCCTGTCCTGCCATGCCTCCATCCCTCCCCTTCCGCTCCGTCACTTAATAATTTCCCGACCCCGTCTCCTCCACCAGAGCACACCTCATCAAATTCAGAGTCGTCTTTTTTTTTTCTTTTCTAAATTTTGACCTGAGCGCTTGAAAAGGCCTCCGGCCCGCCATTTCAAGTCGCATGCACACATACACATGATAAATAACCACTATCGAAATACATTCAGCTCCCTTCGCGTCACACACACACACGCCCACCCATTTTACATCACACCGTAACAGCTCCCAGCCGGGCTTATTGTCTACCATCTTCCTATTGCTGAGCCTCATTGGACGTCATCACACTTACGCAAAGTCGGTTGTACAACAGTGCAGGAACAATCAGGAGCAAAATTAACGAGGCTTGCGGCGCAAGAGCCATCGCCATCACCACCACCGCCGCCACCGCTGTATAGGAACAGCGCGCACTTTGCCCTGGAACGCGCCAATCTGACCATTAGATAATTCAGCAGGCTGAAATTGAATCGGGTTAACGCATAGGATATAGGGCACGTCTCGTTCCAGGCCATTTTCCAGGTCAATTGCAGGGGAAAGGTCGTCCTGAGAGGGACGGAAGCAATATCAGATTTCTCTGACGGGCTTAACTGTGAAATCTGACACCGGGGATCCTTTTGCCCCCCAACTTAGAGATACCCGAATCAGCGACTTGCATGCGACCTGCCACCTCATCTTTTTTACCGTGAGCTATTGCAACATCGGTCCATACCCGCCCTGTCTTGGTCCTGGTCGAGGGAACCCAGACGCACACCGCAGACGCAGCTGTAGTCATACCTCGACGTACCCGTGTCAAGGGGGCCGTACCAGTGACTGGCTTGTACTTTATTCGGACGCACCCTTGCGTTCCGGACCGCAATCGACATCGTTTGGAGGCGTCAAGTATCCTGCAGCCTCGAGAACTTTTGGCTTCCTTTAATAAGCAGCCTATCCAAGTACCTTCACCAGTTCGCGGCCAGACGCTCGTCTACCTGGTTTCACTCCCCCATTTTCCTTTCCTGGGAGTTACTTCGTAGGGACCCCATCCGGAAAAATGAGGTCAACGAGTTCAGCCCTTCCCATATAGACGGTTGCTCATATATCTCCCCTGCACTGCGTACTACGCACCACGCGTGGGGACGTCTTCCCCCACAACTTATATCATGTCTGCAACCCCCAACCCTTCCCGCTCCAGCACCGAATCTCGGGTTTCTTCCAACACGCCCATCATGACTACTCAAGGTTCCTTATTGCGGCGAGCACGCCCCAGTCAGGTCCAAACAGTGCACCAAACCAGCACCCAACCCACCTCGATGCCTGTCTCTGCCGTGAGTGCCTCTACGGCGGCATCTGGCTCTCAGCTTGACTCCCCCATCATGTCTCCAGATAATGCCGTCTTGACCACCAGCAGCTCGGTCCAACCTTCCCCTGATCCATCTCGTGGTCGTGATGCCGAGCAATTCCCCCCGCCGCCTTTTCAGCTCGGTGATCCTCTCCTGTCTCGCAAGCCCAGTAACAACTCAATGAACCCCAGTTTAGTGACGAGCGGTAGTGCCATGGCTGAGGCTTTGAGCAACAGTAAAGACCATTCGGGAAAGGGCTTGATTAGACGGCTTTCAAACCGAGCAACCAAGTTTGCCAGGACTCGACGGCGGTCATCTGCCACACCGAACAGCCGGGATGGAAGCATAGGTCCTGGTATCCTGCGACGCAGAAGTGACAGCACCAATACGGCACCTACAGCGGATGGCGTCCTGTACACCGATTCTGACGAGGAAATACATGATGATATGAACGAGCTCAACTCCCTTTGTGGCGCCGAAAGTATGGTACGGGACTTCTCGTCTGGCAGCACTGCTGGTTCCATAGCCGGATCTGCATCATTTGTAGATGTTCCTACCGGCCCAATCGTACCCATGGCATTGGTCAAGGGGACTTACCTCGAAAAAGTATCCAAAAAGAAGAAGTCGAAGCGTTTGCTTTTTGTTCTTGAATCGAATGCCGGCAAGATCGTTTGGGAGAAGGGCCGTTCTACTAAATGCATTTATATCGACGACATTAAGGACGTCAGAATAGGTTCCGATATCCGCCAATATCGGATCGACTACGAGATTCCCGAAGCAGATGAGGGTCGTTTCTTCACTATTTTTTACGCTGTCCCGGATAAGTCCAGGTCTAAGATGATGCATCTGATTGCCGAGGATGAAGAAACATTTGCCCATTGGGTGACCGCTCTGGATTCAATATCAAAACATAGGGAAGTTCATATGGCCTCGTTGATGGCTTTCAACGAAAACGCCATACGCGGTTATTGGAAAGTCGAGATGACGAAACAGTTCGAGAACAGACCACACTCGGTTGACGATGAAGAAATGGACTTTCCGGGGGTTGAACGAGTCTGTAGGAATCTCCACATTCATATGGCGCAAAAGCAACTTTTGGAGAGATTTAATACTGCAGATTCCTCAAAGAGTGGCCGACTCAATTTTTCAGAATTTCGGACATTCGTCAACGAGATGAAGCGAAGGGGGGATATCCGGAGGCTTTATCGCGAGCTCGCATCGGATCCCGACAAGGGTATTACCTGTCCAGAATTTCTGCAATTTTTGCGAAATGAACAAGGCGAAGATGTTGATAGCAACCTGAATGCTTGGGAAAATCGATTCTCTCGCTACGCCCATCGATGCAAACCGCGAGATACAGCGGCACAGCGATCTGATCGAGACTCAACCTTAATGAGTGAGCAAGCATTTGCTACTTATCTTACCTCGAAAGACAATTATCCCCTTGTGCGCGCGCCACCTGAGTACCCGCTTGATCGGCCTTTCAATGAATATTTCATATCTAGCTCACATAACACTTACCTCGTCGGTCGCCAGATTGCCGACGTCGCCTCTGTTGAGGGCTACATTCTAACTCTAGTCAGAGGGTGTCGTAGCGTGGAGATTGACTGCTGGGATGGTTCTGATGGGCAGCCCACAGTCAAACATGGATATGCTATGACAAACTCCATCTCATTCCGTGAGGTGATCAACACCATTAACAAGTACGCCTTCGTCGCAAGCCCCTTTCCACTCTGGGTTTCCCTCGAGGTTCATTGTGCTGCGCCACAACAAGAAATCATGGCCGAGATCATGAAAGAAATATTCGGCCCTCGTCTCGTCACAGAATCATTAGACCCGTCTTCGGACAAGCTCCCAACGCCTTCTGAACTCAAACACCGTATTTTAATCAAAGTTAAGGGGACGCACCAGAGCGAGGAGCAACGAACCAATGGTGAGACAACGGGTCGTCGACGTGCAAGCAGCCTCACCTCACCCTTCTCAAAACCAGTGGCCGCCGACAATGCGTCCATCCCGCCGCAGTTCTTGCCTTCGAGCCCCCTTCTTCTTCCTGTCGGATCGTCTCGACGCATGGCCAGTAAGCGTGTCGACACTATAACCGAGGGTGAGGTCCACGACACTGTCAGTAGCGGCAGTACGAGTGAATGCGACAGCGAGACAGTTACAGAGAAACGAAGTAAACAAACAACTAGCAAAATTGTCAAGACGTTAGGCGAGCTAGGTGTTTATTGCTCTGGTGTCAAGTTCCGCGGTTTCGAATCTTCTGCATGTAGGAAGAGCAACCATATTCTGTCCTTTATGGAAGGTACATTTAGGAAGCACTCCAAAGCAGCCGAATCGAAGCAGGCCTTGACGCGCCACAACATGCGGTACATGATGCGAGTCTATCCGCAATATTCTCGTCTCTCTTCTGACAACTTCAACCCACTGATGTATTGGAGGAGAGGTGTTCAGATGGCGGCGCTCAACTGGCAAACTTTTGATCTCGGCATGCAATTAAATCAAGCAATGTTTGATGGTGGTACTGACCAATCTGGGTACGTTTTGAAGCCCGGGTCGATGCGTGAGATACGAGTACTACACAGTGGTCTTCCGGCAGAAGCTGTGGGCAAATTGGAACGCCAGAATATGTCATTCAAAATCAACGTCATCTCAGCACAGCAGCTCATCCGTCCAGCTTCATTGCCTTCGAATCGTACTTTTGATCCATACGTGGAAATTGAGGTCTTCCACACGAACGATAAGAGGGACAAGCACGATAGCATGGCTGGCATTCCTATCTTAACAGATACCCCTCTGAAGAGCACGACCTGCATCATCAGGGATAATGGGTTCAATCCCGTATTTGATCATGATGGCGTTTTTAATGTGACGGCCAAGTATCCCGAACTGGTCTTTGTCAGGTTTAGTGTTAAGCTCTCCACGGATGGAGAAAGCTCTTCTGGCCGCAACTCCACCATTGCGACCTACATGGCCAAACTCAGCAGTTTCAAACAAGGGTACCGTACACTACCATTGCTCGATTCCAATGGGGATCAATATCTCTTCTCTACTCTATTCTGTCGCATCAAGGTTGACCCTACAACCAGTGTCTATGTGCCGCACCCCTCGGCCAACGCGGAAGCTGGAGGCAAGTTGAAGCATATTAGTAGGAACGTGTTCAACCGAACTACCAACAGCACCAAGCCAAGCGTTAACAAGGTCGGCATCAAGGGCGGCCATCCAGAGGCATCGACGCAACCTTCTGTTTGATTTGTATAACAGTCTTCGTCCACCGGGTAAAAGTCGCCATGTACCATTACATCTTCCTTCGAGTTTCCCAATGCATATCAGTCGAATCGCGATGATTTTTCCAGTCGATTTGAATCTCCAGCGAATACCCCATCGGATCACACACAAGGTCGGCGCAGCACGGACACAAGCGAATGTTTCGATATACTCTATTTTTCGAGAGTGTTTATGAGCACTTCCTTCGGCACTCGATACCAATCATGCACTCGAGGTGCTTATCTGAGCAAAGCCTCGGAAAGGGATATGAAAGGCATATTTCAGGTGTTGAAGGGAAATGACAAGATAGATTTGGGAAATGACAAAAAAAGGGTTTCATTTGTTTTCTTACGGACAATAGCATCTGGGGTTAAGGTACTGGGCATTTTACGATTTTCCTTGCGATGAGGACATTCTACAGAGATATTGGGCTTTTACTCTCATATTTGCATCTGTTTACGAGCAGGACTTGTGTTGCAGCAGCTAAGGCACGGGATTGCAATTGACACCAGCACGAACGAGATCATTTTTGGCTGTGGTTTGAATTACCTCAGGACCCGCGGACGCGCTTGCGCGAGGGTTTCATGAGCGGTCCCTGGTATCTTTTGGCGTACATCAACTCTTCACTTCAACTGTCCAACCTTTTTCCCAACTGGTTCTTTTAGTAGCATTGGCATATTTGGCTCGCATTTGCATGACTTCATATAAACAATACCAGTGGCTCGCGCTGCATACTGTCAAATGGACAACATTCCATATTCACCACGCTTGTCGTTTGCTGTTGATCTACAGTTACTTTCTATCGTGATATTACCACACCCTGTACATCTATGATTCAGAGATGAGTAGTCTGTAGGGTAGTGTGTTACCGATGCTATCACCCATCGGCATCTGCATTTCCCGCTGACGAATTGCTGACTACGAAAGGAGTAGATATGTCATATGGCGTTCCAATAGTACGGCTACATGGCTACCACGATGCTTCCTCCCGCCCCCTGGACCAAAAGCATTGAGAGTTTGTCCGTCTCGCCGAGGATTACTACGCATCTCCAAGACCTCGTGTTATAGCGTTGGAGATAGACACCCTCAAGTCCTGTTGCGCGAGCATGAGATATGCAAAGACGTGGGTTTGAAGCAACGATGCAACCTAAAGAGCCTGAAATACACAGCTTTAGGATAGATTGACTTCGTCATCATTCCCTAGGCATAGCCCCTATCATCGGGATCCTATAATCGACTTGATGACGCGCTGCAATGGCTCCTTCTTCCTCTCACCTTGCACTAACCCCTAGGTACTGCGCATTGCGCCGAATATCGTCGATCGTAACCCTCGGCCCCGAATATGATATGATCTCTTGCTTCACATACCAGGGAGCTTAGAATCCCAGTCTCGAGACAATACTCGGCGAGACTATATGTCCCGTAGTCAATATTTGGACCCAATAAGGCACAGATCCTAGTTGCATGCTGCATACTTCGCATATGTATGTCGTTCATAAACAAATCAGACATACCAAGAATGTCTCGATGCGGGATTGTCAGCCTTATTGCTTACGCTCGCTTGGCTCCAAGCCGGCAATAAGACTGACCGCCTGGGAGTATATGGACGGTGTGTACCTACCGAGAAGAGAACCCGTACACCATCGGACTGCCACGCAAGACGATGGGCCTGAGAGCGGAAAAGGTGGTATCGGGGAATCATGCTCAATTCAGCCCAGCTCGCAAATCCTACAGGAGTTCCCAATCAAGGAGAAGTGTGGGCTTGGCAATGCACTCACGCACACCTGCAATGCATGAAGATTACTTTCTTTCCCAAATGGGCCAGCCCGGCGCCAAACCATTGGGGGATCGTCACGTTCCACCAACACACCAGCAAGAACCACCCCATCCCCACAACCACCCCCGAATCGTCACCTTGCGTTGACACCCCAGCTTTCGAGTACCGTACCAGCCTGTCGGGTCTGGTACTCCCCTAGGCTACCCCTGGCTCTAGCAGTAACCTCGGCCGGGCCTATGGCTTGTCACAGTGACTTGGAGCACACAACGTGCATGTGCTGCGCCGCACGTCTAACGAGCTGACTGGCTCCCTCCGTTGGCTGCAGGGTCGGCCACAGTGTGTGCTTGGTTGCGCGCGGGATAAAACTCCAAAATTAGCGGATGCGATGGGCAAGATGGGGAAGTTTCGGGCCGCGTGCTCCGCAGCACCCTCTGAGATGGCTGACTTGGGGAGAGCTGATGCTGGGTCTACTGCGTTCGGCTCCATGTTTCGCTCGTTTCGGAGGATTCCTGGGTTTCCGAACCTGGCCGGCTGCATTGCGTAACCCTTGGTACTGGGCTGACGTTAGCAGGCCCAGGAGAACGGTAGGTAAACCGTAGCGATAACGAGAGCTAGCTAGCTCATGCATTCGGCTCCTGTCGCATCTTGTTGGGACCTTAGTGAGCTTGCTGGGAAACCATCGAGTTAACTTTAAATAGCGAAATAGACGAGGTATACGCTTAGCTTCCTGCTGATCACCACAGGACGGTCTCATTCCATCAACTCTATACGATCTCTTAAACGTACTAAACGATTTCTCTTATCGAGCTTCCAAAGTTCCTTCGCGCGCTTACGCATTTGGACGGTCGTCTCCAACCATCATAAACTCCTGGAATTAAGAAGTCATCTTATTAGATATTTCCTCCAGATTCTGTCATATCTTGCGATGCAGGGTTTACCACTCCTATGACTCATGACAACCAACATTGCACAAGGGAGGCACGATAGTGCTGTGTAAGGATGGTGAGCTCTGCAGGTCAAGCGGCACTCTTATTTGATAACGTCGTGGCAAAGTGTACCATCAAGGTCTTCGTTTCCACTTTGAAGTTATTTCGAGATATTGGAGACAGTGAGAATGAAACAGTGAGAAAACTAAGCTAATAACCGGGGTGACACGGTGGTTGCAGACGAGACTGGTTGTCGCATCTCTCTAATGAAGCACGGCATAATACTACAGCTTTATATTACTAAACTATAATCCTTGGCTTATATATAATGCCATGTGACATTTTTAGATCACTAGTTAGTCGCCACCACTGGATCACAAATCACCAACATTCAACACCATGGCGAACTTTGAGACAGTCACGAGTGCCAGCAAAGATGCGGTCAGAAACGATCCCTCTGAATACCACCCAAAACCCCATTGAGAATGAGAGCAGTCACATTCTATTCAATACGATCGACCGACTCGAAAGTTCATTCCCCAACAAGTAGGCGAATCTCGAAGCAACCGTCAATGAAACCAAGCAGCCAAGGTCCCGCTTAGACACAACAGCTCATCATTGTCGGCCGCTGATCAGCGACAGCGTTGTCCCCTGCTGCTGAGCCGCAATGTCTGTCATCCCCTCTCCCGTGAGCCAGGGCCTCTGCGGGCGCTACGCGACTGCGCATCATCTCCCGCCATATCCCCGCATGGGCAAGGACGAGGTGATGTCCTAGACGAGAAGATCCGCAGGTGTTCCCCGCTTTGCAGCAGACGGTCCGAGGTGTGCTCAGCCAGGGAGCGGCTTGTCAGGGCTGAGCTCGGCCCGAAACACCAACTACGGGTCTAGAATCTTGGAGTCGTTATACAGAAGTACTATGCAGTTGGTATACAAGTCTGAGAAATTGCAGCGCATCTTCGTTCAGAAAACGCCAAATGCATGCGATGCTTATTATCGTTCATCGTAATGTATTTGTGGAGCTTCATGTGTAGTGAGAATGTTCAGATACTCCCTTTTGCCTCTCAGCTTGGAATCCTACCTCGTCAGGGATACGGCGACTTGAGAGTTACGAGCGAGACTACACTCAATCTTCTCATGGGAAATACTTGTTTTGGAATCATTATCAGATGTTGTCGACACGTATGAGATCGAACAGCTTTAAAGATAACGAGTAAATACTTAATATCCAAGATATGAACACCTCATAAATCTCAGAATCAACTTTATTGTATATCTAATAATCCATTTAGTTGTACCGTGTCATTTTCTCAATAGAGGGACTTCAAATCCCCATTCCACTTGAGACAACGCTCACTAGGAACTCGTATATCCCGGAGAAACGAGCTTCTCAGGCTATTGAATAGTAACATAGTTATTATCCCAAGCTGGAATCAGTCATAGAAGACGATGGCACGGAGAAACCTGCAGCACCAACCCTACCGCGCACCGCATCCTAACAATATATACTATGATTGTATTCGGGAAACTAATTGTTTAAAGGTTTATAACGGTAGTCCAGCAAATAAGTGCACATGCGCCCAGGTTGATTTCGGCGAACTAGAGTATACTGCTCCTTGAAGTAGAAAGTTCCCCTGAATATAATAAACACTACACCCTTGATACTACTGGAGATTCTACGACTTATTCGTTTCTCGAACATGATAGTACTATCAGGGTTTTAATGTAAGGTTCTAGGAGCGACAATCCCGGTGACATCGATGTTCCATCCAAGTTCCTCGCCATATACCCTATGAGATACACCCTAGTGTGACGCAAAGGATCGAGGGCGGGATTTACGACGCTCTCGCGTTGTATTACGATACGAGTCACCTGTCACATTTGCATCTTTGCAATGCTTGACTCTAACCGCGTCGTCGATGGCTTCATCCCCAGCAACCGCGGCCCGTTATTAGGTCTCACAAAATCCCTCAAGCCACACTGCGACATCGCTGAGACGGCACAACATGAGGGGTAAAAAGGGTTTCTAAGGGGTCTACGAGGGCCCCCGACTTTGGAAGGGGCATGATTCAGCTCTCTTCCCTATTATTCAGTTGCTAGTAATCTATATGTGATGTTTCTATTACTCTGTATCTGATTGACCACCGACATTAGGTTTATTGGTAGGTTACATTTAAGGCCGTTCTGAAACCGAAGCCAAAGCTGAGGTCAAGGATCAAGCACGCAAGGACAAAAATACTGTCTCCAAAAATTACCCCGTATCTCCTGCGTTGAGAAGTTTAAGCGTGGGTATTTCATTGTGTCTTGTGAAAATTATTGTTACAAGATAGGGGCTCAATCACTAATGCTTTACTGCGGAACTTTGTTGTCTTTATTTGTCTATATTAGGCCGGAACTCTGGTTGCAAATAACTACTTTTGGGTCTGAAATTGATATTGACTTTATGGATACTTCTGTGATGCTTTAAAAGACCCAAGACGACCTGCTGATGATAATTTTGGTTACGTCCGTGAGGACGAAGATCTATCTACTCTAGTCTACCTGCCCGATGAACAAAGAGGTCTATCTTCGTCAACGCTCCATGGTGCATAGGTACGGCTGGAGTACTCAGCAGAGCCAGCAAGACGGCCTGCTGATTTGATACATAACCTCGAAACCCCCTATCGTTTACATATCTGTCAATGAGTGCTCCCCTTTAGGGGCGCTTGAATGTTTTGTAATTCACTAGTCGCCAAAATCGAAGTATTCTATTCACACACACACACACACACACACACACATATATATATATACATATATTTAAATGTTGAAGGTATGAGATTGGATGTTGATAGTGTTCACCTTCCACGTCTTACCGCCATCAGAAGTAGTCAGGCCGCTCGAGGTAGCCTCGTTGAGTGCCAAGGTATCACCAAACGACTCATCGGCAGAATCCAGTATGACAGTGGTGGACACATATTCTATTTTTTTATCAATAACCGCCACTGGCTCTAAGACTGTTCAATTGCGTCGGTGGGAAGACTTACGGTGAGCCGCAACGGTCCCGGTACAGGCGTCGACCTGGCATTCCACAGCAGTGCCCCAGCCCTCGGCATTGCCAGAGCCTAAAAGAGTGTAAATTTCTCGAGGAGTAAGGAAAATAGGGGTTGATTTCTATACTTACTAGTTGAAAGCGTAGAGACGACTTCGCCGTTGATGGCAACTGACTGGTCGTATTCACCAGTACTGTCATTGTACACATCTTCATTTTCTTGAGTCAGTATAGGATCCAGCTTCTCTTTTCAGCAGGAAAACTCACAATGCATTTCCAGCTCGTCCCCGGGTGATGCAGGAACCTGATCACCGCCAAGTTGCACCCCTATTTCGAGTCAATACCCACATCACCCCCCCCCCCCCCTCTTCTCACCATTGGGAACTCACCTTGCAGAGTACTGGCCCAAGTGCACCACTGCCCAGCGGAGGCGCCGCAATTTCTTCACAGATATCAGCCCGTTGTCTCATCTCACAACTACACTGAACTCCAGAATCCTACTCACGCAGCGGGGTCCTCGAAAGAGACGGCGAGGGCCTGGATCAGGTCGCCGCCGCTAGTGCCCATTCCCGGCCACAGCGCCAGGCGCTCTTCCTGTGGACTCGGCACCTCGGGGAGCACCAACGTGGTAGTCGCCTCGCTGATCCAGGACTGCGTGGGCCCGAGGGAGAAGTACGGGCCGAACCCGATGGTGTCCTGGCCCCTGACGACGACGTCGAGGGCTGCGAACAGCGCGAGGGTGGTGAGGCCGTGCATAGTGGGTGCTATCTAGTCAGAGATTCAAAAATACCACCTGCGATGATGGTTACTAGGTAAGGTTAATGGTAGAGGAAATGATCGAGTGCTTGATGAGCTAGGTAGGGAGTTGTCTCTCGACTGCAGCTCCGCGATGTACGTCCGCGCCGCCCTGGCTTTATATATGCCAGTTACCTAGCATACAACCCAAAGCGCCGCGTGAACCCAGAGCGACTTTTGCCATCGACCTCCCGGATTTAACTGAGGAACCGTCCAGCCAAGAATTCTCCGCCGGTCCTTGACCTAATCTTAATCCCCGCCTCCGAGGCCCCTAGGCCCCCTTGCACTGCAAAGCTGTGGTGGATAAATTACTTCCGGACGAGACATGCCCGTCGGCAGACAGAGCCCGGTCATCCCAGAACAGATGTTTCCAAATTTACAACAAATGGTACGAGGCCGATGTTGTATTAGCTGGAATCTTAGGGTTGCAAGATGGGTATGTACGGCGGATCAATTCAAAACACCTGCTTTTGCGGTCGTTAGTTAGGGTGACATTGCACACACCCTATACCACTGTGACACGGAGAAGGGAGGTCGCAACTTAGAAAATGGTAATATCATACGCATTTCCTCTAACTAGCATTCTACCAACAGTCATTTAATCAAAACAGTTAACATAAAAGGTAAAGGGTGGATATGCCACAGTCTGGAATTATGATCATATAGAATCAATTCCCAAAATAATGAGTTTACAAACGTGCCCCAAAATGCGTTCATGGAGACGACTAACTAGGAGGCGCGGTTGCTTCGTTGTATCGTATATCGATAGGTGTCAGTCATACTATAGTACAAGCTCTTCTAGAACTATATACGTCCTAGGTAATCCGTGACACTGGGATTCCATAGGGCTATTTAGGCCTAAGGAGCTTCCCCTCTCACAGAAGACAAAACTTCTCCTTAGGGACCTCAGAACCAAAACCATTTATTATCAAGATGAATACAATATTCAAGCCCTCAAATGAGCCCTTGTGACATCCTACTTGCACATACGTATGGTGGGACCTCCAACAGAGTGCACATTGATAATGATACGTGACTTGGAATCAAAGACCATGACAGCACTCGCATTTGATACCTCATCTAAGAAGCTGAATACTATGCAGCTGAGCCCTTGGCCCTTTCCACCCCCTAGTGTCACTACCATCCATCATCTACAATCCACAAGATCGGAGTAGGCGAGGAGGGCCTATGGCAAGCTTTAAGGATCATTGAAGAGTTTAGAGTATATTAGGGCCTGGATTTCATCAAAGGACACCTCGGGGTTATGTAGTATATATATTATCTAGTCCAAATAAGATATCACGTAATGTAAGCGTGAAGAGAGGTAAGGGGAAATCTTGAAAACCTTAATTTCTATAGTGAATCTCATACATATCACTCTCCTCCCTTGATGGTAAGATATCGATCAATGAGCTCCGTTGATGGAGACGCTTGTAAAATTGAGTGTCAAACTCACCGATACGACTCACTTATGAATGAGTTTCACTAAGGACTGGCAATCCCTTGATAGTTAGTACTCCTTAAACAAGTGATAGGAATAGTGAGTACTTCTGAGAAGGATGGCTTCTTGTCTCCTATTATTCCTTATATCCCCCCTAGCCTCACGTATCAATAAGAGGGCTTTGATAATCAATATGAAGTGGTATGAACATGCAAACGCCACCTCTAATACCTAGCACTATAAAGACTTTTTGAAGAAATACTTATCGCCACTAATGACTACCATACTCATGAGCTACGACCGACTCACTAGGGCACTACCAGTACCTCATGGCAAGATATGAAGCATAACAACTTCAACTCAGCCCGGTTGACCCTTGAGGACATCATAGATCTCTACCATTCTCATGAAACACAAAAGAAAAGAAACCAAAATCTAACTCCAAGACTCAATAACTGCGTATTACATATGTGTGTGTGTGTGTGTGTGTGTGTGTGTATGTGTGAACATCATGTAATCTAGTTAGTGATATACCATAATAACATATGAACTCTCGAATTATCCTTCTTCTTTTCCCTTCCTTCCAGAAAAAAAGAAAAATAGATACAGCCTAATCAATCAATCAATCAATCACCTGACCTAGGCCTACACCTACGAACATACATATCTGCTGCAAAAAACCTAATCCGCCTGGTCAAAATTTAAAAAAATACACCGGGGATATCGAAATTCCCCATCCAGTGCATGATGATAATGCCCCTTAGGAAGGACTGCCTAGTACACATCTATACTATACAATCTGAATTGAGAGAACATTGAGAGTTGCTTTCTTCAAGAGAGGTTGTTGTGAGAGACGTGAGGGGGTTAACGCATCGACCATAGTAGTTCTTTCCTCCAGGCCGAATTCCCCCCTACATCCCTAGGTTACTAGTAAGTAGTGGTTCTACTTCACGGTTACTCCAAACCCATAAAAAAAATCAGAATTATCGAACGCCTAAGCCATGCAGTGAGTGACACCCGTAGGAACAACAAAGTGAAGATGGTATCCCCCTTTTCCCTTCAAGGTAAGTTAAGTAGAGTAGAGCCTTAATTTTGTCAGTCTACCTCGTCGTCGATTTTCGAAAGTAGGCTCGTCGAAGAGGCATTGGCAGAGGCATTGGCGGAGGAATAGGTAGTCCTCGACGGCTTCCGCAGCAAGCCGCTGGCGCCACTCCTAGCCCATCCGCCGTTCGTGACGACGTTCATGGCCTTGCTCTCGGCGTCTTCCGCGTCGCTACTGGTGCTGTAGTCGTCCTCGATTTCGACGCCCTGCTTATTAAGTGTTCTCATAGACACCGAGTTCGGTGGTTCGTCGACGTATAAGTTCGGATCCCGGCCCAGCACGCGGTCGGCCTTGGATGGCGTGCGTCGCCCATTAGACTGCGTGGGCGACGTCAGATCGTGCCTGCCGGTTCCGCTGAGCCGCACTGGGGGCTCGGGGGTGTAGTGAGGGTCGGGATCACCCCATCCCGCAGCGCGTTCCCTCTGCCTTTGTTCCTCGCGGTCCCGCGCGATTCGCTCCCGTGCTGCCACCCATTTGGGGCTTGCCTCCCAATTCCAACCATCGCCTGTGGTGTTGATGATGGGGAAGAACCAAAGGGCCGGCGAAGGGCCGAAAAGATGCAAGAAGTTTCGCTTAGGGCCGAGGTCGAAAGCATTCGGTAGCTTTTCCGAATCCTGCTCATCCATGTATTCCTCGTACCGCTTTCTCGTCCGGTAACGCTCTAAATCTTCGTACGACATATGCGGTATGCCATCGCCCCGAGATTCCCTCACCTCACCTTCTTCCGGCCTCGTGATGCCGGGCAATGCATTCGCGTGTATATCTAATAATTGCTGTCCATACCTGGGCAGCGGAACACCCTCTCCATTATGTTGCGCCACAAACTGATGCTGCAGCGTCCTTCGCAGAGGGCTCAAATAACGGGTCTTCTCTAGGCACTCGATAGTTGTCTGGTTTCGACTCGCAAGCAGTATGTGCCAGCCGGTGAAGGCACCAACGACAAGGCCAATAATCCCGGAAACAACTGCAAGCATTATGTAGTTCACGGGCATGAGGGTATCAACGTATTGGGTCTGGCTCAACAACTCGTCATAGACCCAGGAGCCGGAAACGGCAAAGCTGTAGAAGCAGAACAGAGTGGTATATATCAAAAAGAGCAGAAAGGCCTTGTGGTTGCGCAGGCCGATGCAGGTGGCGAGCCAGGGACAGTGATGGTCCATCTTCAGCACGCAACGCCGGCATGTCGAGCAGTGATGCGCGCGGTCTGGCTTCCGCGCCTGGCATTTCTTACAAAACCGAATCTCACCATTCGACTTGACGGTAAAGGACGTGGCTTGCGGCGGGGCCGAGGTGGGTAGGCTCGAGTAGCCTTGGACGTCGGTGGTGCTTCCGGGGTTCGTAAACACGGCGGTGGTATAGCACCAGTTGAGGATGAGGTAGAGAAGGACGCCGCCGATGGAAGACTTAGTTCCTAGATAGAGAATAAATGCATTCGTCAGCAATACTGACTCTGACTCTGACTCTGACTCTGACTCTGACTCTGGCTCTCACTCAGCCTTGACTACCTTGAGTAAGTAGGTAGCTGGCTAGCCTTGAAGTGAAGCCCGCTTAAAGTAAAGTCAAAATAAAGCCAAAAAATATATGGGAAACACACCTATCCAAGTGGTTCTGGTCGAGCTAGAGCCGATGCTAACAACAACCCATACAGCCCAGGTGGTTATGCCGTAGACGAAGGCGAGCGGGAAGAAAGTCAGACAGGTGCAGCAGTAGCGCTCCATGCGCCGTGCCCATCTTCGAGTCATGTTTGGGGATCGCAACGAGGGCGACGGGGTTCTATTATCCATGGGGCAGCAGAGACATGGGACTGAAAGATAGGAAGGATTTGAAAGAATGTAATAAATATCCGGCACTGCTGTTGGGTGTGTGTTGTTTGAATGAAAGAAAGGGAATCTCAGCTCATAATTAATTGGGGGATTTGGGATTTGTAACAGGTAACGATGTTTGGCCAACGGCTGCAGCATCTCAAAACCTATTATTTCCAATGGCCTAAACTGTACTGTACCTAGCCTACTTTGTACCTTATGCACTCCCTCCCCCCTGGCTGTCTGCTGCTGCCACTGCCACAGTGCTACTGCCACTTGACTGCCACCTGACGAGTGCCTGGAATAGACGGAAGCAGACTGGCAGACGCGACAGGGGGGCGCAGCGCTTGGCTGTGGCGGTGCAACGGCGTAACGGCGTATTTCCAGGTACTTTTTCATACCGGGATTGTCTAATCGTTGCTAAGCTAATCCGTAGACCCGGTTGTTTCATATTAATAACGCCTACCCTCTTACGCAAGCACTGCTCGACAACGCGGCAACACTACATTGGGGGGAGCACTCCCCCCTATCGCCATCATCATAGCCTTCTCGTCATTACGTATGTATTCGTATACCTCATTTGCTCATATAATTCTATCTATTTGGACTGTTCGGCGTAAATCAGTTCAGTTCGCCGGTGATGTACCTAAAAACAAGAATATGTCGAATGATATCTGATAAGGCTACTTGAATGGCAACTTAGAGACAGTTGTGAATGGAGCTGTAAACAAGCAGGATGCCGGAGCCTTATATTTGGTCATCTACACCTGTGCTTGTGGATGGCTGGTAAGATACTATGAAATGTCTACAAATCTATCATAACATGTCCTGAACAGTGAGGCGAATTTCTTCTCCGTCACTAATCACGAACATCTATGCTTTGCTAAATCTGCTGTGGATGATCCGTATCAACATGCGCTAGAGAACAATGCCCCCTATGAAGCGTCACAGCAACTTCTGCACTTTCTTCTAGGGCTACTACCTCCTCCAATATTCGGGATGAGGATGTCTTTTCGGTTGATGAGAGAGTTACCGCGGTCCCGTTCCCTTCATGCTGCAAGTCGAAGCTAATCTCATATTCTTTTTAGCCTTGGGATTGTATCTTGTTACATCTTTTTGCGTACCTCCAAGACCACTGCATATGCAGTGTAAGCCATCAATGGCCAATCATGGAGTCTGCGGAAGTCGAGGTCAGAGTGGTTATGATGCTCCGGGTATCACAAACTTATTCACAAAGCTCTCCGCATGACAAGCTACGTAATTTCAGTGACCTCCGAACTCTTGTCATGTGAACTACTCAGCGCTCTAGAGACAAGGACAATATACCAAGATAGAACCGATCTACATTGCCCTTGCACTGATTATTGCTCTTACCAAGGCTGCTTTATCTGGGGAGGTTAGACTCTATAGGAGGCCGTGGAAGCATGCATTCTGGATGGCTGGAAGATCTACCATCCTTTGGGACTTGATACAAACTCTTAAGCCTTTTAGAAGTGCTAAGCCGAAGACCAGGGGTCAACATATTGCACGAGAAGAACGGCTCGGTCGAGCATTCGTCGAACGGCTTCCAAGCTGATAGACTGATAGAACTCATCGGAAAACGTTGAAGTGACCAGTATCTCGATGCATGATATTCCGGCATGGACTAACCTCGAGCTGGCGGGCGTTCCGGTGCGGCCACGTGTGTGTCTACCGTAGGCCGAGTGATATCAACTGCTACTTACGATCAGAGGACGTATGAATGGCTTGGTTTTGATCCTTCGACAATAAATAACCATCGAATCAACTATCAGCCCACTAGGATCACCCGTCCTATAAGGCTCGTGATGCTTTCTACCATGGCACAGAGAAACCGAGTTATCACAATTCCAGCAAGAGCAATAAGTGAGGCGGGCATTTTGCGTGTGGATGGCATATTCCACGATTTCGTTCGAGGCGGGAAGGTAACATTCAGTCATTCTAGACGCCTATGCGCAAAGAGCGCAATTTAGAGCTGTACGGTTGCATTTGATCGAATATGCCTACCTAATCTGTACGAAGTCGTGTAATTACGTAGACACGCCGGGACACCCCAGCGAGAATATCACATATACCGCGCCGTTATAACGACAGCGTAGTACTCCCCAGATCGCCCCACCGGATATTCGAGAAGGTAACCTCCGTATCGGCATGGTTAGCCCTGATCAGCTCGGGGTCGCCCTCGGTGCGCGTACACGGGCCGCTGCCCGCCGAGTCGAGCCAGTTCATGAACTGGGCGTCGTCGTTCCAGATGCTAAACACGAGCACCATCCCGCGGTCGAGCGCGCGCCCCATCTGCGCCAGCCCGCCGAGCTCCTCGAACATCGCGCCCACGGCCTGGCAGTGGCTCATCTTGATCGAGTCGCCGGGGGGCACGGTGGGCGAGGCCGCGGGCACGCGCGCGTTCGGGATCGTCCGCCCGTCCTGCACGTACGTCCGCCGGATCTCGTTCATCACCCCCATCGACTCCAGGAACTGCGTCGTCACCGTGAACGGCCGCGACGTGTCGATGACGGTGTCCGATCCGGGCCCGTAGAACGTGCTGTTCCCCAGCTTGTACGGGTTGTACGGACACCCGGACTTGTCGCAGTTGCCCAGGCTCCCGCACTCCGCCCCCGCGCACGCGAATACCCCCGGCGCGCTGCAGGTGTGCGGCGTCAGCGCCGTCGCGACTGAGTTCGCTTCCCAGAGGTCGAGCTCGCTGCAGCAGGAGCCGTGGGAGTCCAGGTTTGCCTGGGGTAAGTATGCCGGGTTAGTTTCCACAATGCATATTCACGATTTGTTGATATTAAGTTGCTCTCACCTCTCCGTTGATAAAGGGCAACACCGGACACTGCGCATTGCAATACCCCGTCCCATACGCCGCGCCCGCCGGGTTCAGCGCACTGCGGGCCCCCGTGGCGTTCATCTCGGCGAGGTACATGGCGCCGTTCATCCCGCACACGAGCTTCGAGACATCGACATCGAAGCTGATCTCCTGGTTCCTCAAGTGCAGCACGGCGTAATTCCCCCCTTCCCCTTCCCCTTTCTCCCCTTCCCCATCTCCCTCCTCATCCAGGAGATACACCCTCGGGCTCACGGGCACCGCCACGCCATCGCGCTGCATGTACTGCCTGAGCACGAGCTCGCTCCCGTTCGCGGCCACGCCGTTGCCCTCGTACTCGGCGCCGTCGAAGACGCAGTTGCGCGCGCAGCTCTCGCGGTCCGGACACAGCGCCTCGTCCCACGCGGCGCCGCCGTAGCCGCCGCAGGGCCGGGCGGTGGAGGTGGTGGTGGTGGTGGATGAGGGGTCCGCGGCGCGCAGCGGGTGGAAGCTGGCGTCCAGCACGAGCGAAGTCGAGTGCGGCACGCAGCCATCGGCGAGCGTGCACTTCGAGGTCGTGAGCTTGGGGTGCGTGTCCGCGCTGCCGATGCCTTGGGCTGTCGCCTGGCTGGTGAGAAGCCAGGCAGCAGCTGCTGCTGCGACAGGTATGAGATGCATGGTGGATGGATCGCCGCTCAAGAAAAGCGACGGGAAAGTGCCAGATCGGGGTTGAATGGAAGGCTGCGAAGGTATAGAGGGCGCATCAGCGCCCCCAGCTCTTACAAGACCAAAGAAGACCCTTTTTACCCCATTACCCGGACGTCGCCGTCATACCCTAGGATGACAGCTGATGCTACGACTGCCGTTCTCGAGCCTGCCGGCTCAATGCTCTGGATGAAACGGTGACCACCAGCCCATAGTGCAATATATATGCACCCGCAGAGTGTCGATGCTACATCGCCGCACCCCCAATACATTCTCTGGTAGTTGTACAAATTGGAGAATGTGGGGAAGCTTGTTGTCAGTGAAGATATAGCCAGAGTAAGTCGGCGTTCTGATATTAATGATTTAAGGTATAGTGCGGGGAGACACGAGATCTTGACGTTCTCCTACCATCGTGTCTGACTTTCTCTAACCTGGTTAGCTAAGTTTTCATTAGGAGTAAAGAAGCCCATGTATAGTTATCGCGTCATTTGCATAGTTCACTTAGTTTTCGAAAGAAAATACCTACCAAGACAAATCAACCAATCCTCTTAAGCTTTTTTAAATCCCCTTGTTTAGAACCACGATGGCGCTTGAGTAGACAAGCCAAAGTCTTGTGTGACGACTACGATGCTTCAGAATTGGGAAAGGTATGCATCATGTATTAGCGATTATTTCCAGGTCTATCTAGCTATGAACTCAGAACTACATGTCAATCAGTCGCCCTTCTGAGCTTCCATATTCCGAATTATCAGGGGTCTTTGTCAAAGCCAAGTTGTATCAAAGGTATTGCTCAGTTCCTCCATTCTGTGCATCTTAACCATATTGACATGATCTAGAATCAGATCAGATCATCTATCATTGAAGGTGAATCGTCTCGAGAAGAGCAATTCACATCAATAAAGGGGGAAGCTACCCGCATAAGCATACAATACTCAGAGCTTGTATAGACAAGTAGGGGATTTGCAAGGTCATGGGTTTTCGATAGCCATCTGCTGTTCTTTTCTTTTCGAAAATTAGTATTGGATCCCGTTATTCGTCGTAGATCTCATTCCACTCGTCTAAGCAGGCTGACCAAAGGAACCGAAGCGCCGCATATTATTCGTTCCAGTCGGGTTCATGGCGCTTCCAGTAGGCCTTCTTTTCCTCGATCTCCTCCTCGGCCTTCTGTTTATCCTTTTCCTCCAAGCCTGTGACAGGGCCAGACGTTGGGTTTCGCAAGGCTTTGATAAAATCCTCGTCGATGCAGAATCTGGTAGTGTCATTCTCAAGAGGGTTGTCTGGGTCTATATCCAGAGAACCGCCCGTAATCTGGTGCAATATCACTCGGAAGGCGTCTATTTTTCGGATGGGGCATTTAGATAGGAAGACCGTTTCCGCGTGCTGCACCCAACCTGATACCGAGGTGTATGAATGCTTACAGGCTGGGCAGAGAATGTCGACGCCCGAGTGTTTTTCACCCTTAAGGTGAAGGATTAGCAGTCGTCCAGTCTTGGCCTTATGACTTCATGAGTGTTAGTTACAGGTCTTCGGAGGGATCGTATAAGTGCTTTGAAATACTTACTTGCAGTTTTTATGAGGACACTTGAAGACCTCCAGAATGGGGTCTTCAAACAAGCCCACATTGAAGTCAGGATGATAGGGATCAATGATGCGCTTTCCGCTGGGACGATCAGAGGGTGATGGCAGACTAACGTTTGTCGTGTATTCAAGAGGGGGAGGGACAAAGTGATATTTCTCCGGGAATAGTTTCTCATTCCGAGCCCACGCGTTCTGTGGCTTCTGCTCAATGTCGTTTGCATGTTCTCCAGTCAATAGGTCAGGTTGCTTGGAGTTACCGTGACGATATTCTTGTATAGCGGTCCGTGGAAAGGCTTCAAGATTAACATAGAGTCTGTTGGCATCGGGGTCATGGTGCGGCCGGTGCCCATCAAAACCCGGGGCTTTATAATTGATGTTCTCAGCTGCAGAGGAACCTCCCCATTTGGCAGAGGGATTTTCCCATTCGGATCCCTGAGACTCTGCATTGTGAGAGTGACCTCCAAGGTCCAGTTGCTGCATAGGTTTACCGAGATTATCCAGCGCCATCTTGAACTGTATCTGCTTCTCGCGTCGATCCCAGATGTTCTCAGGAAAGATCCTGGGGCATTGGCGCCTCTCGATGTGCCGCATCCATGCTCCAGCTCTGAGGAATTTCATCTCACAACCGGGACAAGTAATGTCCTGATCAGCCGGATGAATCTGCATTGGTCAGCGGTAAGTCAGGTCTTTGTTATGAGATGCGATAGATAGTGTCACGAACCTCTGACTTATGAAACCACAGACCTTCTTCGGTGTGGAATGCTGCCTTGCAGGTGTCGCATAGAAAATGACCCTCCTGTTCTTGGTGGCGATACAACTTGCGCGGGTCTGGGAAGTTCGTATTGCACTTCATGCATCGCGTCTGCTGGTGCTTTGGCGCAATGCTCATGGTCGACTCCATGATTTCTTGATATCAGGTTGACAAGTGTGGCATTAGAAGTATATGTATAGATACTGTTACCTTGATCGTGTGACTCTGCCTATGAGTTATGCTCACCTCGCCGGCAGAGTGTAGACACCAAAGAATTAGGATATAGAAATATTAATGACGGAGGGAAGCTCCAGGGGGGAAGAAGGGAAAGAACTGGAAGAGCTTAAGTGTATTTTTTTTTCAGTCCGATTATCGGAAAGCATAAGTGACTTCCTAGAAATTGATCAGACGGGAGGAACGGGAAGGAACCAGTTCGAGGCAGCTTCTAGGCAAGGCAACGGCATAACGAAGTGTATCCATGAGATTTTGGTGGTTCCGATGAAAATGTCCATATGTGATACCTGAATGCTGTTCTTATCAGCGTTCACTGCTAGCATGCATGATGTTACCCACTATACTGCCTGAAACCTTTTACTAGCATTTTACGTTTCTACAAGGCGTTTAGGTATCATCTCACCGAAAAGGTAGACTGGTCCTAAGACAGTTGATCTTTAAGTGATAACTGAGGCCAGAATCCTAGAGAGCGACTCTACTGTTCACACTACCTAAATACTTTTCTTGGGTGTCGAAGTTGAAAGTATATGGCCAAGGGAAAGCGCTAGGGCATACACTATGACCTAGGCATTATAGTCAATATGGTATCCTAGAGGGGAACTGTTGGCTTCTATAGCAGCAACATGACTGAAGTTTTCAGGCGATGGGGTATTTGCTGGAATCAAGGGTATGACATTAGTTTATGTAGATAGAATATATTTTTGCAGCTCTAAGGCTCCATTCTTGCATGAACTCCAGATTATTCAATAATTCATCAACTGGAAGTTGAGGCCTGTTGCTTTGTTTCTGCTCCCTAGAAAGCTTGCAAACAGTCATTCTGAACGGATTTCTTTGAAAATTGAAACCTTCGTTTTGTAGCAATGAGATATTACTAGTAAATTGTTAATGATATAAGGCTGGCGAGATAACATCTTACAGTAGATGGCAGAGTATAAGTCAGGAGCCTCAAGTATGTCCTCCTGATGAAAGTGCTTCATCATTACAGTGGTCAGTGAGTGTAACCAGGTAAAGGGCCCATAATGCATGGCCAGCTTTAGATGATTTACAGCATACAATATATCAGACGAGGTAGGAGAGCAAGGATGATTCATTTAATATGAGAAGATACTATGTAGATAACAAAAGCAAGCGTAAAACTGTGAGTAGGGTGAGCTGCTTCTCAAGTATATAATGCAATTTGAACTATGTAATATCAAATACGGATTAAGCAACTCGGTGTTAAACAAGTTGAAGCATGGTGGCATCTCGGAGGAAATAAGAAGCCACGTGATCTGTAGCCACTGTCTCAGGTACCTGAGCTTCCTTTTGTTTATTAGCGTTCCCTTCCTCGGCCCCACGCTGCGTAATCCGTAAACCTTCTGTCATCAAGACAACCTGGCGTCAAATAAGTCGGTTCACTTACACGTTGTTTAGATAGTCACCCATACTCAACCTGCTCCCCTTTAGCATCATATAGTCATTGAGAATATAATTCTTTCATCCCTTCTTACTGGTACCTAGATGTTCATACTTATTAATCACACACTGCCATAAAGACCCGAGAGTGCCAAGACCACCCTCCTCTAACTATCCGCTACGCAATGCGCCAGGATACATCATCAACGAGATACGCATGAACAAAACATCAAGATGGCTACACCCAAATTCAACTCCAAATCACCTACGATCCGGCGCATATGTAAGCTTCCTCAATCCCCATTCCCCCATTCCCTCTTCCGCCTTCCCCGGAAACCCCACAGCGCGATGGATCTCAGACTAACCGCGCCCCTCGTCCAGTAAAGGAAGCCGCCGAGCTCTCCTCCTCGCCGTCGCCCGACTACGCCGCCTCGCCGCTCGAAGCGGACCTCTTCGAGTGGCACTTCACGCTGCGGGGCCCGCCCAACTCCGCCTTCGCGGAGGGCATGTACCACGGGCGGATCGTGCTGCCGCCGACGTACCCGCTGCGGCCGCCGTCGTTCCGCTTCACGACGCCGAGCGGGCGCTTCGAGGCCAACCGCGAGATCTGCCTCAGCATCTCCGGCCACCACGAGGAGACCTGGCAGCCCGCCTGGGGCGTTCGCACCGCCCTCGTCGCCCTGCGCTCCTTCATGGAGACCGACGCCCGCGGCCAGCTCGGCGGCCTCGACACCACCGACGCCGTGCGCCGCGCCCTCGCCGCCGACAGCAAGGCCTGGCGGTGCGGGGTGTGCGGTAGGAGCAACGGCGAGATCATCGCTGAGACCGAGGAGCGGTGTCGCGAGCTCGAGGCCGAGGGCGAGGCCAGTGCGGGTGCGAGGAAGGAGGTCGAGGTCCCCGCCGAGTTGAAGATGGGTTTCCGCGACGAGATGGAGAAGGCCAGGAATGGTGCTGGCGGGGGAGGCAGTGGGAGTGCGACGGAGGACGAGGAGAGTGCCCAGCTGGCCGAGGGCTTCGTGCAGACTGTGCCTGAGAGGGAGGTCGTGCCGCCGCCGGTCGTGTCGGCGCGCCCTGCTAGACCGGCGCAGGGCGTGCCGCCGCCGACGGGTAGGGTGCCCTTGCCGGATCCGGTGGGGCAAGCTATGGCCCAGAGACCGATACGCGTGGACCAGAATGCAGGTGTGCCGCCGTGGGTCGACTACGCCATCATGTCGTTGGTCGTGGTGCTGGTGGCTATGCTTTTGAAGATGCTGTCGGGGTACTGATTTGGTGGCTGCCGGTGGCGGGCAGCATGGGCAACTGGCGTTTCTGGTAGAGGCGTAGTGGTTATATGCGCTATGGATATTGATACCGGTAGTTGGTTATTCTGTATGTGCCAGTAGTCGTCTCACTATCATGGGCTTCATTCACGAGAGTGCAGGCCATTTTTGTGGCAGGTCGTAAGGTTAGGTAATATTATATCTGAATATTAGTATGGGTTGTAGCGTTAAGATATTCCTTTACGACTTGACGTTAGTCATTCATCACTGTGCTTCACTTGCTGCTACATATCGGAATGCTTTCGTGGGACTGACACATGTCAATTAAGTCCCTGACACAATGGATCAGAGAAGAGCTCAGGCTAATCGACTAATAATTGCGTCGAGTCTAGTAATTAGGCTCATCAGCAGTGAGATAATTCTGCTTGCACACATGTGCCCATGTGTTCCCCATGTTAGAATGAGGCATCTGGAATCTCTACTTGAGAACCTCTGACAACTAGCCTTGCGCAGCCTTCAAAGACCGTCTATCCGATATCATGCCCAATAAAAACATATCGATCTCATTCATGCTGAGGAGTGGGAGTGGGATATCCTCCGGGTGTAAGCTCTGCTCGGCGACAGAGTCTATCGTCTCCCAGAACTGTGACATCGCTTCCTTGTAAGCCGGTTCCAATTCCAGCTGCTGGCTTTCATCGCGAGCTTGCGTATTATCCCGCACTGTCCGTTTCCAGAACTCGAGCAGCTGCGCGGAGGGCTCCTCCTGCCCATGTATACTGATAGTTCCTAAGCACTGCTCGATCAGCTCACGAAACACAGCCCCGCTGACCCGGATCATCTGGTCGCTCGAATCGATAGACTGAAGCTGAATGCCCAACGCCTCGGCGTGTCGCACCGCTCTGTCTTCGATACTCTCTCTGCAGCTGTATTTCTGTCGCAGTAGGAATCTCTGAGCCTTTTCTTCCTTGTTTTGGTTTATTGGTGAGCTGCGAATGGGAATTTGGGACTACAGCCTCTTCTGGATGATTGATTATCATGTGTTCCAACAGCCGAGTTCGGCTTCTGTATTGCCATCCGCAGAGGTGGCATTGACTGAATAATTTTCTCCAGCGTGTCAACACCTCTACAATCTTTGGGTATCTCCGGTACTCGGGATCATGGATTGCTTCGATATGCCGGTACAAGCATCCTGGGCGTGTACTGCGATATTGGCATTGCGGTATAGTGCAGTGATAAAACGGCATAGCTACCCTTGAGTATTGCCAGAGTTCCTCTTGTGGCGCCTGTGGGTGATCCGAATCTAATCCAAGTTGCACTTCGAGGGGGAGAGATGTTGAGTTATCAAGTTACCATCATGGCGCTCAAAGGCATATGTGGCGTAACTTTTCACATATGCGAAGTTTAAGCTGAAGGACCCTATCTTATAAGTTTCTTGTTTTTTGAGCCCAAATGTCTTTCCCCCAAACGAATCTTCATGTATCATAAGCCATTACCAATATTTTCCTTTCTCCAAATTTCTCGTCTATTTGGAAGTATTCAGGCAATGTCCATCATTCGATCCCGCTAGAAGGATGTGAATGGAATAGCGTTCACAGGTGATACTAGCCTCGCCAGGAGCTGTCAGTAAAACATGCCTTGCTTTATAGACTCAACACAACAAATTAGCCTTCCATTAATTCGGTAGGATCTATTATTCTAGTATTAAGAGCGTTGATAGAAAGAACAGGTTTAACCATGAAAGGATGTCAGACTGGAAGATGTTGGACTTGGGTGTAATGAGGTTAAGTCGATGTCTCCATTCGAATAAAATATCATTATGTGTCCCAAACCCATATTCTCGATGATATTCACTCGGTACAGTCGACCCTCGTTGCTTCTAGTACATGAGCTCTGGCCATTGAGGTTAGTTACCCGACAAGAATTATCGGTAATATTATAGATCAGTCACGAGCACTTATCAGCGCGAATATGAACAAACATACCTGGGATAATAGAAACAACGAGAACAGCACTTTTTGGGTTCTAGAAACTGGGCCCTGAGATAACCAGGGGCCCAGAACTGTAGAGAAAACATTCGCGGTAACACCATTGACAAATATGAGTAGGGCGAACAATATCAAAACAAGGGCCCTTCTCCACTTAATCCATTTGAATTGACTTACAAGAGATAACTTACTGCATGATATGCGTACATTTCCTGGTAAGCTCTAAGCAGAGTCTAGGCTGAAAAGTAAATTGGCCAAGGAAAAGGATCCAGGTAGCCTTTTATACGAACGAAAGTCTGCAGCACAGGTGAGACATACATACATGTCCAAGATTAGAAACAATTCTCACATGGTTCAGTGTTTACTGCAGGAAAAAAACAACAATGTTCATTCAGTTTGCTTCGTAGCAAGCCTCTATAGGATATCTCATGCTTAGCCCGAACGCCGCCGTTATGCAATGTGAATGTACACTATGCCAACAGAACCTCCCTCGCAACGGGAGCACCACTCTCCCACTTCATATCCACAAGCTTCCCCACCACCAACCACCACCACTCGCCCACCGTCGCGCCCTCTTCCGAATCGAAGCGCTGCAGGAGACCCAGCCTGTCGACCCAGTCCATGATCAGCTTCGCCTCGAACTCGTCGATGAAAGGCCTGAGCAAGACGCTTGCGCTCTTCGGGGTCAGGGGCCCCTTGGTCGCGAGCGCAAATACCATTACGCAAAGGTAGTCGATCCAACGGGACCTGTCCAAGCGTCCGAAGAAGTCATACCAGATGGGGATTTCACCTCGAGGGCCTTGGCTAGGCACCTCCATGCTCCTCGCCTGCTGGAAGATTGCCATGTCTTCGTTGTAGATATAAGTCGAAGTAGGCCTCAGCTTTATCTTGAAGTGGTAGTAGCTCTTGGGAAACGTTCTGCCTTCGTAGTTGCCAGGCTCAAAACCAAAGGGGATATGAGGAATGTCAGCGGCTTCTATGCGGAGGCGGCCATGAGCCTGGAGGTTGATCATCGCCATGATGGTACCATCATCAGCGGCGTATGGCAGGATCACCTCTTCATTCTGGCGGAAACTCTCGTCAAGCAGCGCTTTGAAAGCAACCGCCTGCATATACTTCTCAATGTTAGAGGCCTTCTCAAACAGTTTCACAAAGGTGGCATGAAGCCTGAATGATTGACCAAGGATCTTTCCTTTGGCTCTTGCTGTCACTCTTTCTGACGAGAGCCGATCGACCACTTTCCTAAGTAGCCGGTTCGTTTCGGTTTCATTCCCGTCGGCTAGTCCCAGAAGCTTCGAACGAATCTTCTCCGGCATGCCAGCATCGTCAATTGTGGTGCAGGACAAAGAACGGACCCACGATCTTGCTAGACTCATGATTTCTTCGTTTTCTTCAACACTCTCGCCCAGAGGTACCGAGGCAGGCTCGCTAACGGTCGCTTCAACGCGGGCGTAGACTGACACTGGAGAGAACCAGGTTTCCCGCCAATCCACGACTTCATTAGATGGGTGCTGCAGCGAATAATCCTGATCCAGGGCACGGCGTGACTCAGGAAGCTCCACGGCCTCATGGGTCTCGAGCTTGCTTGTCCAGATGACTAGAGACCGCCAGTCATATGAGTCGATGTCGTCATAATCAAGTGGCGCTATTTCACCCTTCTCGTATGCCTCCAGGAATGCCGATTGAAACTTCAATGTCAAAGCCTCAATGTACGTCTTTCGTTGCTTATTGGCTCTAATCCAGAACCGCTTCAGGCTTGATACGGAAGTATCAGGGAAGATCTTCAATATCGAGCCGAGATCCGCAATCTTGTCTACACCTCCTAGGAGAGTCTTGAACACCACGAAGGCAGCTATGAGCTCGCCCTCTGCGTTTAGACCAACCTTGTTTTCGTTCGGACGTGGATTGTTCACACGACCCTTATGCTGAATGGGTATAGGTGCGAGCCATCGTGTCTGGTAATCAACTGAGCTCTTCGGTTCCCCAGTTATCTGAATGCGCCTCATGTACTTCCTTCTCCTTGGTATAGGCTGCTGCTTGGGCTGCGGCATGGGCTGGATTCGAATATTGTCCTTCTTTGGTAGGGTTTTCCGGGGACTCGACTTTGGTAAGCTCCTTGTAACGTCATTGGTAAGTGCGTTCTTGATCTCATCTGGTATATTCTCCGCGGTGTATTGCGTTCCGCTTGGCCATTCCAGGACAATGGGCTTCATGTTCGACTTGGTAATATCGGCGGTGAGAGACATGAAGATATAAGGGGGTGCTATTGATCCAAGCGAGAGGACTTGAGTCCCTTCAGCCGACAGTTCCCATCTCTCAATTGTATCCACTTGGCGCAGGAACTTCCCATACAGCGGATCAGCCCAGAACCCGAATTTTCCTCGTGCAGTCTTGATGATATCTTCGGCACAACTAGGCAAATTCTCGCGTTGTAACCACCGAGAGTCCGGCATATTCCCAACAAGGTTAAAACTAGTTGGGTTGGAGTCGAAGAAGCTAGTTGGCTTCCAAGGCCAACAACCAGATGGCGTTTCTTCAAGCGTGTAGCTCTCGGCAAACCTGACTTGAAACTCCTCCGGACTATTCGATTGATCATCAACAGCAGAAGTTCGCTGTAAGCCATCCATTGAGGTATCTTGATCTTCATCAGATTCCGATACCTCAGGTAAAAATGATGTAGATGTTGACGGTTTCACAAATCGGTCTGTCAGTAGTCTCCCACTATTTCCGCCGGAGCGAGGTGTTTCTTCGTCGTCATCTTCAGAATCATCATTCTTTGAATGCATTCTAGGCCGTCTACCTTTGGAAGCATCACCACCGGTCTTCTGCCTTTTATAGGGGCGCCGCTGTTTCGATGAAGAAGGATTTGCATCAATACTTTGTACCGAGGAGAGGATTGCATCGATGTTATGTTGTGCTGGTGTGATTTCCTCGGGCATACTTGACCACGCTCCGGTTGCGAAGTTCTGGAGACAGTTGGCTCTCTGATCCCATTTGCCACCCAAGTTTTGTTTCTGATTCCAGATATACGTTGCCACCTTTCCAGTGTCCCAGTACTCGCGAGCGTCAGTTCGTTTCCGGGGTTGTTTTAGAGTACTCGGAGGCTTCTCGTGCGCATCAACATCGATGCGCGCCCTCTTGATAGGTTTTCGGTTAGAATCTTCATCCTCTTCTAAGGGTCGCTTTGAGTTAGTCGAATTCCCCGATATGTCAACCATAACAGGCATCGGGTAATGTAAGATCTCAATGTCCTGAGTCACATTTGGTTCTTGGGAGGATGTTGGTGTCTGGCTCCGTTGCAAAGTTTCTCTATACTTCATAGCAAGTGCATCGTACAACTCAGTTTCCTTTTGCGAAAGTGAGAAAGCCGCTGGTATATATGGCTGAGGATACATTTCCCGCATTTTCTCCTTGATCATGACAACCTTGGGGTCCGTAGATAAGTCTGTGGCCGGGCTCTCACCTGGCCTGGCTTTGACGATTACGCAACAGTCCTGAAGCTCGCGGTGATCATCAACAAAGCAAAAGTGTAATTGCTTCAACTGCCCCTCCTTATCCATCTTATTCACTAAACTCTGGAAGACTTTCCAGTCAGGGGGGCCAATGTCATTGTACTCTTTGGCCCAGAGTGATGCCATGGTCAAGTACAGGGACCGTTGTCCAGGGAACACCCCATCGTTCTCATCTAGAAGATATTGAACAATGCGTGAGGCTCGCTCTCTGCGCTGTGCTCCTAGTGATGCCCTGTTCACTTTTGACTTCGAGGATGAGTCGTTAGGTCTGGAAGTAGAAGGGTTTGATCCCGTTTTATCCTGGCTTCTTTTAGCAACTTGTGGCGGCCGATCTCCATTATCGCTCGCGGCTTCAGCCCGTGATGCTGACTGAAATAGTTGTGGTTTAGCAGAATCGGTTCCACGGCCACCACTAGAGAGAGACACATCTTCGACGACTGGCTGCTTAGCGGTTTCTGCAGCAAGATGATCTCCACTCAGAGAGCTTGAGATCAATGCAGGATCTATTAAGCTGAGATTGGAATATGTGGATGAGTAGTTCGATTGTTGTTTCTGCTTCGAGGGAACATGGTGGGACTCGACTTGGCCTTCAACAACGTCTGCAGATCCAACTTCTTGGCCAAAATTAGGCAAGATATCGTATGCAGCAGATAGGCTGGATACCTCCAACGTAGCTGCACCCTCATCAGTCCTTGGCGCCTCCGTGTAAGCGAGGGTCTGATGATCCCATTTAGATGGCTGGGCAGATGTCTCTTGTAGTATCCCCTTCTGCCTTTGACTTGGATGTGCAGCGGAAGCCTTAGCGTTAGATGATACGGCATGGTTGGACTTTTGACGCCAATCAGTAATGCCATACGCTTGTACATCTAGCAAGATGAGAGAACTGCGAATAGAACCGACGTTCAACTCCTCACTATTTGACGTCTGAACACTACCCTCGAGCTGGCGACCACGCTTAGAAGGTAGAGTAGGCAGGCCCTCTGAGCCTTCACCGGCATGCTGCGATGGTTCAGGAGTCAAAACTTGGGGCTGAACCGGGTCCCGTACCTTTAATACCTTCGGTGGTTTGACTTTAGGCGGTGGATCTGGCTTAGGAGGGGGCGGGACCCAAGTTGGATTGCAAGCACTCTGAGATTTTTTGAGATGGTATTCTAATCCACCCGGGTTTTTCCAGCTGTTTCCACACGTTTCACACTGGAATTGTTTATTGCCACCAGCCCGTGGTCTCTTCCCACGTTTAGGTGGACCCTGTGTGGCCTGCGCCGTATCCGTTTCGGTGACCGTAGCCTGAGGTGGATTAGATGCTGAGTTCTCGGCGGGGGAGGGCTCGTCTTGGGAAGAAGGCGTGGCTTTATTGCCATTCGGCCTCTTTTCAAAGAACAACGGGTCTTTGAGAGCATCAAAACGAAATGTTAGGACGAGCGAATTTCTTGGCCGCCCCTTCCCCTTCCTAGGGGGATCTAACATATTATTGGGCTCACGATAAACACCCGGTGGCCTAGGAGGTGGACGGGATGGCGTATGGGCTAGTAGTCCTGAGTCTTTGTGAAGTTCTTGTTGTGGGCCCATCATAGCAACTAGTCCAGAGCTGCTCATGTGCGAATCGTTGCCCTGATTACCCCCAAGTCCGTAGTTCACGTCTGCTAATGCTCCCGCTTGTCCCACTGCCTGAGATATATCTGTAGGTTGTTTTGGGGGCGTATCTTTAGAGGGCTCATCATCCAATGGCCTCTTACGCTTCCTCCCGACCCTACCAGCCCTTGGTCTTGGAATCTGATAAGTTTTGGTGAGCTGGGAGAGTGAGAGGGATGCGCCCTCCGCAAATTTGGATTCCACTGGTTGAGAGAAAGTGGTATTGCCTACTGCAGGGAGCAGATGTTGGGAAGGATCTCTATCTGAGGCTCCTGCAATTGCACGTGTCTCTTTACCTTGGTCTCCGGCCCCCTTTTCAGGTAATGAAGGATCAAGCTCGCTATCGGCAAAAAATTGGTATGTCATCGTCTTCCTAACTCGAGTAAGTTGTGAGGTAACACCTAGGTGCTCTAGGTGCTCAGGTTGAGAGTTGGGCAAAGATAATGCTCCAGTAAGGGCTGCAATATATTTACGGTAATCGTGTCCTAGCGTAGAGCGACCGACTTCGGCATTCGAGGACCCTTTCGAGCCGGCTCTCTTGATAATCTCGAATACCGTATTGGTGATGGGCTTTTGCGGTGTCCATAATGACGCTATCGCCGATGCTGCTTCTGCTTCTGCTCGAATTGAAGACTGAGTTGTCTGTTCTTTATAGGAGATATGTTTCGTCTTTGCCCGACGGTGAGTGGAGTTTGTATTCATAGCTGCCCTGTGTCTGGCTCGTGAGGCTTCTCCTCGCTTCCCTATCCGCTGTGACGGAACTGTGATCTGAGCCTTTGGGGTTGTACGGAAGACATTCCATTCCTCAGGTGTTGGTTCCCGGATAAACTTAACACAGTCTTTGAAGAGCCGCTGGGTATGTACAAACTTTGCAGCCACAAATGTTACTGCTCCAATACTAGTAAACCATCGAGAAGTTTTTGACAATGCTCTCATCTGAGGTACACGCTCTTCGACGCCCAATTTCGCTCGCACATCGCAATACCGGATGACCCCCCATGCTTTGACTACAGCATTGAAGCATTGGGCGATCGCAATATAGTCAAGTTTCTCGCCATTCCAGATGTCGCAAAAGGGAACTGGCTCAAGGTCTTTGGTCAGTGTTTCTTTTGACAAGTCGACCTTGTTGAAATCGAGTCCGTCACGGGAGTCGTCGTCCTCCGGATGGTTAGCGAATTGAGTAAGCCATAATTTACTTGATCTGCAACCTCTGAGGATGACCGGCTGCTTCGTAACGTATCCTTTTCTAGCAAGAGCGTCGGTGCGAGTTGGAAGGGATCTTTTATCTTGGCCAGTCAGCCGAACTAGGTCCCCTTGAAGAATTCCCTTCCTCTTCGTGGATGCGATGTCAACGAGTGCCTTCCACTCAAAGACGGGTATTCGCTTGAGGTCTGGACTATGCCCGGCAATTGTCTTCCATTGCCGCTCCTCAGAGACATGGAGACGTGGTCTGAAATTCTCACTGGAACCTCTCGATTTCCGTTTGTCCTTAGCCAGAGTCGACTGACCGGCTTGGGAGGTGATGGGTTGGTTTCGGGCTGTATTAGTCGCTGGCGCAGAAATTGGGTGGTCATCTTCCTTTTCCGGGATGGCAAGAACCTCTTCGAGTGAAACATGATTGAATTCTCTGTCGACGCCTACAGAGACGTCTGTCCTTGCCACCAACCATCGCCAGACCTTCGAGGCCACAATAAGGTCATGGGCATTCGTGTCATCTGGATTTGTAACATTTTCTTTGCATTTGCCAGTGTTGTCATCAAGGTCATTTGCATCACGCTCCTCGCCATGAGACCCCTGCATCTGATCGTGGAGCTCATCATGGGCATTCTGGTAGAAAGACTCGATGGCTTTCAACAGATCACCGACGGAGCAGCCTAGTCGACATATTAGTTGGAAAATCAATGCATAACCAATCACATGGTAGATGAGTAATTGAACTTACCACGGGTGCCAGAGAAGGCGATCTCGGTTAAGAGCGACTCGATCAGCTCATCGAGCCCTCGTTCCATGTTGCCCGTAGTCCTCGAAGCATTGGAAAGTGAAAAAAATGGTGATGGTCAAAATTTGGGCGCTAAAGGACTCGAATGTCGGTGCTTCAGGGAATTGACTTGAGAAACGCCGACCGATGAAGAGAGTGGAAAGAAAAATCAAGTTCGCTCGCTGTAGAATCTGGAGGGGTAGTGGAGAAGGTCCCACTGTTAAGGTTGTGAGTCGGCGGCAGGTGGGGACAGGTTTCTCGGTACACAAGCGTCGTCAACGCGGGCAGGCGCGGGGTTGGTACTTGCCGCGAGTCCGCTTACCTTCACCTAGGCTGCTAGGTTTATCAAGCTGCCACTGTAGGTTCGTTGCAATGAAAGTTGATGTCATGCCTTCATGTGTTCATCTATTTGGTGCATGCGATAGAAAAGCAGAGAGCTAATGGATCCTAAATGCCAAGAGAATTACATTTAGAAGATCACGTGAATGTCTTTCTCCAACACTTTGTATACAGATTCCATCTGAGCAGGTAAGGACGCTTTGTCTACTTACTGTGCACGAGTCGTGTCACATAAAACACATCATGACTACCTAGAATGCATCCCATGCTGCAGTGTGTTTGAGAAATCAGACGTATTCAACCCTTTTGCTGAATTTTGATACGTGGCAATGAAGGTCCGTTCCACATGTACCATTCAACATTCTGGGCGTCTTCCATGGTTGCAAGTTTCTTCTTTGCGCCTGTTCTAGAGCAGGATCTATATATACGCAGAAGCTACAGAGCCATGATTCGTATACAGGGGTATTTCGCTTATAAACATTAACTGCAACTCGTCTGAAATCACGATGTATGTAATGACGGTCGTTTATCATTCATCATCTGCCGGTAAGATGCAATGAGGTCGGTTCTGACGCTTTGCAGCTCTTCTCTCCGCCTCAAGCTTCCCGCAGCCTTCGGAATCCCATCAATATCGACGGCAGCCCCTCGAACGGTCAGCCTCTTTTGCGGCTTTGCAGTGAACTCAGGCGGCGCCTGGACGACGTCATGTAGACCGGGTCTCGTTTCGCCACGCTTCTTTTTCAGGGCTTCCCAAGGGTCTTCTTCACCGTTGGCAGTTTCACCCAAATATCTCGATCGCTTGCCCTTTTTCTTCTTTTTCCCTGCGCCTTCGCCCTGAGAGGCAAGTTTCCATGAGACGCCCTGTTCTTCCTCCTCCAGCTCTTTCTCTGCCTGCAGCTCTAGGTCTTCCTCTTCCTTTTCCTTGATCTTCCGCTCTTCTTCTCGCCATTGGTCGTACAGCTTGTGCATCTTCCTCTCCTTCTTGGTGCGCTGGGTTTTCAAGCCCAAGGGATCCTTGCCATTCCTGGTTGATTTATTGATCAGTCCACTGACTGGGAGTGCAGCATCCACCCGAGCTGCAAATTCAGACATGCGTTCGCCGGGCCGGATCGTAGGGACCTCGGGGCCCTTCTTGGTCTCGGTCTCGATGTCCGGCGTCTCAGTTGTTTGCTTCTTCTTTTTCTTCCCGCTCGATTCTTCGCCATTATCAAGCCCAGACCGTGGTTTCTTGCCTCCAGCAAAGGCCATTAGCCTCTTGAACGCTCGGGGCGCATCGTCCTTTTTTATGCCATCTCGCTTTCGCTTCAAACCCTTGGAGGCCTGGCCTGACTCCTGCTTTCGTGCGTCTCCTTTCTGTGGTTGCGACTTCACTGCTTGTGACTTCACTGGCAGCGGTTTCGCGATTTGTGTGGGTGGTAGATCGAATCTAGTATAGCAGCAATATGAGCGACAGGAATAGTTCTTCCAAGGGTAGCTGCACTCACGTAGAAAGATCTTTCTCACGGCGTGTATGTTTGTGAGGCATCTTGATCTGCCTGGGTTAAAGTATACATATATTCCGTATGTAGTTGCAATATCGATAGGCGAGCAGACGGGCTCGACTGAAAATTTCAAGACTCTATGGACTCTACGTAGAAATTTTGGGTATGGGGAAAGGTGGAGCAGCAATCCCCACATGGCCAAAGCACAGATCTGACTAATCACACGGTTTACAGTGTTCGGCACCACGGGAAAGGAATGGGGCTAATGAAGCAACCAACCTCCAACCCCAGACCAGAACTCCCCTAACGAATAGCAAAGACCTCTGTTGCACGTTTTTAATTGAACATATTGAATACCTGACTAACATAGTCCTGTCTTGAACGATCTGCTGTAATTATTTTAAACATGAATATCTAGTTTCCAAAGCATCACTACAGTATAACTATGTCAATATATTTCCATTTTCGTACTTGAATCTTACACAGTATCACTCATCGATCGTCCACGTTCTAATTTTAGGAATAATCCATTCCACCCATTGACGTCACGCTTCTACTCAATCAGAACATTGATCGTACCTATAATAAGACGCCACCTCATTGATATTTGACAAGAAAATATCCCCAGTAACTCATTCAAGATATTCTGTCTATGTAGAGATGGAGAACAAGCCGGATCTTGGCGGCAACATGGAACGGACAAATGGTTCACGCTCCGAGGGAAAAATGTCACTCAGTAAGCTGTGGAAGCGGCAACGTGGACAGGAATATATGCCCGTCAGTAGGGGCGAAGAGAACGAGGACCTTGGCACAGCAAGCACAGAGCCGAGGGACAAGGTAGAACAGTCCCAACGAAGGAATCGAAGCTGGCGGGATCATTTTACCTGCGGTAGTGTATGGGGTTTGGTTATACTGTAAGTGCCATCACTGGGGTACATCAGTCCTCAGCTGGATATGCTGATGATTCCTTCAGGGCAGCTATACTGCTCATACATCTACTTCTTTCCATAGCCAGAAGTCTATGGGGTATAGAAGATGACCCGGACAAGATCTTCAGCAATTGGGGAAAGCCAGGCACGGGAACAGAAGACCTGGCTTGGTATCCCACAGACTTCCTCCGAGATGTAGTGCCGATACCGTGTCATTCACATAATGACTACTGGCGCAAGGTGCCTTTATTTTCGGCTCTCCATGCCGGCTGCATAGGAGTCGAAGCGGACGTATGGCTCTTCGATGACGATCCACAACTTTATGTTGGACACGATACCGCGGCGTTGACACCAAATCGGACCTTTCAGTCTCTTTACGTGAATCCTCTGATAGGTTTATTGAACAAGACAAACCCGCAGACGCAATTCTACAACGACTCGCGACGCGGCGTGTTCGACTACAACCCCGAACAAACTGTTATCCTTTTGGTAGATTTTAAGACCGATGGGGCGAAGATTTGGCCATCAGTTCTCGCCCAATTGGAGCCTCTGAGATCCAGAGGCTGGTTGACCTACTTTGAGGATGGAGTTGTCCACGAGCGCCCAGTAACAGTTGTGGGCACGGGAAATACACCCTTTGATCTGGTGGTAAAGAACTCGACGTATCGTGATGTGTTCTTCGACGCACCACTCGGAGACATGTGGGAAGATCCCGATAACCAGGAAACTGACTCAGCCAAATCCTTCAAATACGACGCGACCAATTCTTTATATGCAAGCGTCAGCTTTGCGGAGACAGTGGGTACCGTTTGGGGCAGTCTTAGCGACAAGCAACTGCGTACGATTCGCGGTCAGCTCAAAGGGGCTCATAAGAGAGGACTCAAGGCTCGATACTGGGAGGCACCTGGCTGGCCTATTGGCCTCAGAAATAAAGTCTGGCATGCTCTTATGGAAGAGGGTGCCGATATCCTAAACGTTGACGATCTGAAAAGTGCCTCTAAGAAGGAATGGTGAATATGTCAACTGAAGTACCGATGGACGGGCATACCATAACGTTTCAATAGCTCTTCGAGCAAAACCTAACCCTACTACAATTTGTGTCGCATCAGTCGGCCGTGTTTTATAATAATAGAAGTATTCTATCTATACAGTTGGGAAATATATATAATATGACTTCACTTTTACAGGGGGAAAGACCCCTGAACCACTCCCCCAGTTCGCAGGGCTGGCAGGGTAAAGTCAGATCCACACAGCGGATGTGGCCAGGGGCAGCCCCGCCATTGACATCACCCACAAATGCCCCTCATTAAGAGAGCTTTATCTTGAAGCTTTATCTTCAACTAGGTCAACAATACTTATCTTCCATATCTTCCTTCAACTAGTCTTTAAAGGTTTCAACACCGAGAAATGCCTGACAAGACTGCATTGGTGACTGGATCTACGGGCCTGCTTGGTAGGCAGGTCGTACGGGCCTTCGAGAGAAACAAGTGGAATGTCACAGGAACTGGCTACTCGCGCGCCGACGGGTTGACGATCCTCAAGGTCGATCTGAGCAACGCGTCTGAAGCTGAGGCTACGCTGGACAAAGTCAGGCATGTTTTTGTTTTCAATTGAGTCTAATTCACGCGATCTCTTGCTGATGGAACTTTGTCTTCCAGACCAAGACTCGTCGTACACTGCGCAGCAAATCGATTCCCAGACAAATGCGACGAGGACCCCGAGGGGACCCGCGCGTTGAACGTTGCCGCTACCAGGACCCTCGCGTCTCTGTGTGCTGCCCGCGATATTTTCTTGATTTACATATCGACCGATTATGTCTTCCCCGGCAAACCGGGAGATGCACCATACGAAGCAGATGCAAAGCCACAGCCAACAAACCTGTATGGGCAGACTAAGTTAGACGGCGAGTTTGCTGTATTAGAGGAGTTCAAGGGAGCTGGGAAGCAAGGGCTTGGGGTAGTTCTGCGCGTCCCTGTGCTCTATGGCGATGCAGAGATGCCAACGGAGAGTGCTGTCAACGTGCTCTTGGAAACCGTCTGGAAAGCTCAGGAACCGGGGGCTAAGATAAAAATGGACCACTGGGCTCTGCGCTATCCGACTAATACCGAGGACGTAGGGCGCGTGTGCCACGGTATGTTGCCCCTGTTGTGTTCAGCTCTCTGTCTAATTACGGAGGTGCTATATTTAGATATCTTTATTGCTGACCGTCGCGCAGATGTTTCTGTCAAATATTTGGGTTCCGATGACCGATCGGCACTGCCTCAGATCCTGCAGTTCACCTCGGAAGACAAGTTCACTAAGTACGAGATATGCCAGCATTTCGGGGAGATTATGGGACTGTCGATTGCGGCCATTGAGCCTAATACCGAGGGGAACGATCCCAACGCTGCGGTTCAGAGGCCGTACGATTGCCACCTCAGCACGCGGGCTTTGAAAGATCTGGGTATTGACGTGTCGACCCAAGACTTCACTGGTTGGTGGAGGTGGAATGTCAGAGCATTTAGGAAATGAGAGGTGTGAAACATTGTCTCACATTCACGCAAGCTTAGCGATTGTCGATATTGTCATTTGGGCAAATCTTATAAAAAAGTATTTCGGCATGCCATTCTCGTATATTTGCAGCTTATCGATTTACTACGTAGTAATCTATGGTGTCTACGCTTTGAGATTGTCAGGGGGTTACAAGGGCAACTCGAACCTCGTAAGCTACGTACATACATACATGTAGTCACTAGCCTTAATGATACTCTGGGAAGCGCCACAGTGCCCAGAACCGTTATTGACATTTGAATGTGCGTGGTCAATTATATTGATGCTTTGTTCAGTTTCGTCATGATTTCGATTGAGATACTTGGTGAGAATCCTTGAAGGTTTGTAATGCATGGGGCCATCAACCTACAAGAAAAGCTACCTAGCTAAAGGGCATTGTCAATAGACACCTCGCAATTCGTTCAGTATTCAAGAGATCTTCTAATATTGGCCCTCATATATCAGATAGATATAGCGGAGTGCAGGTACCTACCTAACCTTAGGTAATGCTTTGAAAAGTGATCATTTTAATCCACAAATAGCTTGAAGCTGATAAAATGGATTTCGACTTTCTCCCACTGAGTACAGAATTTTCAATGACTCTTCTGAACTCTTACTCTAAATACTTTATGATAAGTGACACTTGTGTCGTGGCTTTTTGCCTCACTTTATGAACGCTTCAGTTGTGATTCGGCAAATGATGACTCAGCTGCCAGGGCTGCTTGGTCAGTGCATTTGATGATCTGCCGCAAGGAGTTGTCAACTACGCACAGATCCTATCTCTACGTAGTACATACACCGTCCCGAACAAGGCGCAGAACCAACAAATCGCAAGCTTTTATGCTGTTAGTTATTTTTAAAAAGCTCCGAATTTACGCTTAAAAGAACCGGCAGTCTTGAATAGACAGTCATGTTCACGCACATGGCTGTATTCTCCAGCTGACTCTAGCTGGCATCGCGTGTCTTATCCCGAAACTGTGCCATCATACCGAGAATATTGACAATTCCAGGTATCACTGCTTCCTAAGGTACTCATCAGGTCGGAATGATTGAAGTCAATTAAGTTTCGGAATGTTTCTTTGTCCTAGTCCTAGTCCTAGTGGCTGCGCGGACCGCTGTCGTCCTAAACCTACCAGTGGAGAGGAGTCGGGCGGCCACATGTCAGATAGACTTGCGCCATCGCCTTCCAAATGCTTGGCTGATTCACTGGCACGGGAATCTGGTCCTGGACTACATGCTCCTATCAGAGAAAATACAGGTGTTGACGCATATATTCAGCGCCGCCAAATAACATTGAAGCCACAAACAATATCGCGATGTATTGGCCTTCCATGTACAATACGTACCCGCCTACGTGCCTACTTACGCATGTAAGGTTAGAGCTAGGATCCCAGACTACCAGATTGTAATTGGGGGTCCGCGTGGAGTTGGCAGATACATTGCCGATTTGCAAACTTGGCTTTTCGTGCCTGGGCCATTGGTAGCCAGTGGCTACTTTAGGCCATGCGGGATCCCTTGTCTTGACCCTGCATGCTGCGACACATCATTATTTCTGTCCGTCATGCCAGCCAGCGAAACATTGTCGCTATAATTACTCCACATGCCCAGAAGGGCAGGGAGTCCGGTGAGCATCCCGTACGTGCCCTGGCATCCTGGCCTCTCACCTTGGTCAGCCCGTATTTTTCTTCCGCCAATATACCAATTTGATTCCTTGGTTGACTCGTTTAACCAACAGCTTGATCCATGATAGTGATTCGAAGGCAGTCAGCGTCGAGTGGTTATCGCGACATAGGACAAGGCACTCACTACTCACGATTGACGAGGAGCAAGTCGCAAAGGTAGCAGAAGAGATTATATCTACGGATCTAGCGTAGCGCGACTATCTATGCTATCAAGTATCGCGCCGTCAATTGTCGCGCCATCTCTAGCGAACACATCAATTCGTGGAGATTAATCCGTACATGTTAAGATCATCCCCACCCGATCTATCGCACCCTCCTGGCACTTTGCACACCTTCCTGGGCATTATTACGGTGTTATTTGCCCAGCGGCGCGGCTCGCACTCACGTGTGCTACCGGTATTGATCATCTCGACATTGTTGATATCGCTTTAGTGGACTTGTCCCAAAAGGATTCACCCTAACGATTACGAAAGGATTCAAAATGGGCACCATTCCGGTCAATGCGCCAGCGAACACTGACCAGTCCCTGAAGGGTAGAGAGAATTGGAAGCTTCGAAGTCTGAGGAATAAGAGCATTTCTATGACCTCGAATGTAGTGAACACCATGGTTTCTCAAAATGGACAAGACGGCGGTCAGTCGGGAGCCGTATCAGGAAACACTATTGCTCGATCCATGTCTCGCTACCGAAGGCGGGCTAATAGCGTTTCTATCAACGGCGATGCAACCCCAAAAATTAATCCCGATCCACAGCCTTCAGGGGAGCCAGCACTACCCCCTGTCCCAGTTATACCACGCCAGATAAAGACTGGCCATACGACACAAAAGGAGGGCGATGGCCCCGCGATCTCACACGAACCTCCTCCGCCACGCCAGCTGCGCCATACCGACACGACACGGAGTCATTTGCGTCGAAGCACAATGGACAGCCAGCGTCGGCCTAGCACGGCAAGCGATGAGAATCAACGGCGGAGGCTTGCGAGCCGAGATGGACGGCGGAGGAGATATACCGAAGAAGAGGAGGCAGCAAGACATACGGGAGAGGTTACGCAGTTAGATGCCGAGGCTCACCGTATATTAGCTGAGCAGAAGGAAAAGGAGCTTCAAAGGCTCGAGACCGAACTGGCGAATACCCAAAGGTCTACGTTCCAGATGCACAAGCCCAGAAGCCCCGTGATAGAGAAGTTTGCTTTCCTGACTAAAGGCCGGAAGAATAAAGAAGGAATGTCGCCTATGATGTCTCCCGCATCCTCATTGAATAACTCTGTTGACTTCAGTAATCGCCCGATCAATTTCGAGCGGACGAGAACGATGTCAGCCAACATTCAGCCGGGTGGCAAAGGCATCGTGCCTCAGACCGATGCGCCGGCTTCTGCGATCAATGCTGGAGAACGAAACGTTATGGTTCGCTGTAGGCAGCACACCTTCACTATGGAAGTCATACCGGAAACGACGCCGGTCGACATACTCTTCCGAACTTCCAAGTTGATGAGCTATGATCTCGAGATCAGCCCAGCGAATTGTGTCGTTACAGAGACCTACGGCATGCTAGGTCTCGAGCGCCGTATCAGGCGTTACGAACGCATTCGGGATGTTATGAATTCCTGGGATCGGGATACACAAAATCAACTGGTGGTCACAATATCCGAGTCTAAGGAACAGGATTGGGATCTAGATATAGCCTCGGTGCCAAAGAGCGAACAGCCACCCTCGGGATTTCAGTTGTATATGTATCATTCGAATCGTCCGGGGAAATGGAACAAGAGATGGATCACACTGCTCGACAATGGACAGATCCTTAGCGCGAAGAAGCCGAATGCCAACACAACGGACAAGGACACTGCAAGCCTATGTCGATTGTCGGATTATGATATTTACGTGCCTACGGAATCGCAAATGCGCAGGCATCTCAAGCCTCCAAAGCGATATTGTTTTGCGGTAAAAAGTCAGGAGAAGACCACGCTGTTTGTGAATACCGAAAACTATGTCCAGTATTTCTGCACAGAGGATCCTAAGGTTGCGGCCCAGTTCAAAGAAAAGGTACACGGCTGGCGCAGTTGGTACCTGGTAGATCGGAGACCGCCACCTAAGAAAGTGACGAAGGTTTCAATCCCGAAGACGGACGAGAAGCCGCCTCAGATTGCACCGATCAAGCATACACCGAAGAAATCTGCCAACGTAGCTGCTATGGATGGTCACCGTCTTCGGATATCAGTAGATGAGACTCCGTATTCCATCGGCGAGTTTGAACCACTTCTCGACATGAAGCGTTTCGATAAAAGGCTCTCTCAGTTTGGCAAAGACTTTTTGCCTCCAGAAACGGACGTGTCGACTATGCCGAAGGAGATCCCCTCGCAATTCAAACCCGAAGTCAACGACAGAAAGAATGACCGAAAGCTAATAGATACCATCACATCACCCAGTGACGAAGGCTTCACCGGCACTGGCTTGCTTGGAGATGGGTATGATGAACGCAAGCAAGCTCAAAGCGAAACCGAAAGCACAGGTCGAGGGCGACGACCTACTAGAGACGAAGCATTCACTGACGGTCCTTCCCTTTTGAACAAGAGACCAGAAACGCTACCTCAGAAACCCGACTCGCCTTCATGGTTCCCATCAGCGCTTGAGCATACCGCAAAGCAGCGCAGCACCAGTACGGCTCGACCAAGCACCTCCTCAGGGGTCATACACAGACGTAAATCATCACGTTCTGAATCTTCCTGCCCTCCACCTCCTCCCTTAACTCGCAAATTCCTTGCAAACGAACATCCTCATCCTCTCTCATCGCAACCAACAGGTTTATCACACTCGAACCGCCGCGAGCGCCCCAAGCCCCTCGTGAGCTTGGAGCCAACCTTCCAGGAAGCCCCACAGTGGTCGAAAGACAAGACGGGACGTGGCATCAAAGCACCCGAAGGCATGCACCATCTAATCGATTTGATAACGGTTCCGAATTCGAGTAAGCCCAGCAACGGGCACGGTTCTCTCGAACCCCCTCCACGAAGCACTCTACGCCGCCCTCCGAACTCCGCCCCACTGCCGCTCTCGAGGACACGCAGTAAGAGTGCAGGTGCACCCCCACCGATGTCTCCGCGTGCGGGAGAAATACCACCTGTGCCGTTGTTGCCGGGCCTGCTAGGCGAGGGTGCGAGTATTCGTTCACCTAGGACAAGAGATGGCGCAAGTGGTCGGGATAACCTAGAGCGCGGCCGCCCTAGAGAAAGGGAGCGCGAGTCCTCGCAACGCAAGGCGTCGTATAACCTGGTGCCCGGCAGAACGGGTACGCTGAAGGTGGTGTAGTCCACATATTCGTGGACCAATCATTTTAATACCGGGCTTGACATCATACATTTGCTTTATTTTTCAAAACCTTTATTTATTTCCCGCTTTCATTTGTCTGGAGAGCGGGCGCATCCATCTAACCTCTGCTTTTCGAGATATTTCTCAAAATCGATCTGTGAAGCTACTTAGTTACGGAGTTTTCTTTTTTTTGGCTGGGGGCGCAATGGTAGCAAGCGACAGCGTGACGAAGTTACGGGAGACAACGGCCGAGTGTGAGATGGGAGGAGGGGATGCGGCGATGGTGTATGGGTGGATATTTTGCTTGGTTTGTTGGCATGGATTACCCCTTATTTTTGCATAGTTAATAGTCGTGCGACGACGTCTTATCTCACCTACCTACCTACCTACCTACCTAGTGTATAATACTGTATCTGCCTCCTGGCGATCTGAGTCTGTTACATATTACTGCTCTATACCGACTCCTTTGCGTGATATATTCATGATCAGGCTGTGATACTTGGCCACCTTGGAGAGATTGAAGCCTGTCATATTAGTTATCGGCGTGGCTGAGAGCAACAACCGGGTCGTCCTAGTTAGAATACGTCAGCTTTTGGCCAATCTGAATATCAGCCGGGTCTTTCGTGGGTATGAAGTCAGGGTGTAACGAGCGATCGTCGACTCAGTAGATACGAGCATGAAGTAGGTAGCCAAGTTCCGAATCATTACCTTCCGAACAATTCAGGTCCTATTCCTTGAAGTGGATCATAGATATTGATATAGTGCTCTATTATAACCATCGTCCTCTTGCTAAGGGTGGGTACTCGGACCCGTACCCAAATAACGTTAAGCCTCATTCATGTATCACGACTCTACACGAGCTTTCAGATACGAACAGCGAGATATTTATATCTTTCTGAGAATGGCCGTGCACATCATATCGTACGAGGTATAAATAAATGTCAACCCAGCCGCAGGTTCACCGTATCTATTACAAGATATCGAGTTGGCAAAAGTATGAACAGAATGTTCCTCGAGGATCATGAACATCCATCGCCGTATTTGAAGGTCAGAACACATAGCTGCTGTATGTCGCGTAAGTTTGAAACACTATTACAGCTGCCATACAAGCACCAAAGGGAAATGCAGCATAGCGAGAAGAGTTGCATTCATGTAGATAAGGAAGTGTATCAATCTGTGCCAGTCACCAGCTTGGTTAGCTTATACATCTCTCTCTATCTCCATAACTATTTGATTCTTGAATTGACCTCTGTCAAAAAATCTCAGGCGAAAATGGCTTATCTATATAGTTTAGTAACGAAAGATATGAGTTTGTAATGCACGTTTATTGTCTTATTTGAAATATACTTATCTATATGGTTCGATATGATAACTAGACGTCCCAAGGCCAAGACAGGGATATCTGAGGGACATCGAGGTTGTACCCGAAGAAGTTGATTTCATTTGTGTCTATGTTGCCGTCTGGGTTGGCAAGCACTTAAGCTACTTTACATAGCGCCTACATATACCAGGTATGAGGGTTTCCAGTTACCTCAAAATATAACCTTTTAATAATAATCAATCTGATTTGTGAGAAGTTTCTACTCAAGATTTTGTCATAGCTATCCTAAACACGTTCATATATTTGACATTGATTATACCGTATTATTGAAAGCATAAGTAAAATATATAATGTATACCTAAAACTACTTAATCTTCACTCTGATATTATAATATTGTGGCGATTAAACAATAGCATGAAACTAGGAATTTATATAAGTACTAGATTACATTGATACTAATATAGATGATATGATATGGCATCTATTGATAACTTATGTTGTGGGGCTTGATGACAATCCTTGAATTCGTAATTGCAGCCAGTAGGTCAACGAATGATAACCTTCAGATGTAACATATGCCTTTGGCATTCCAAAGAGGCTATGGAGATTTGTAACAACATATAGGATTGTTGTACGAACTTTGCTAATAGGGTATGTATATGCCTGTGTAGAGGGGGGACATGAAGATGATGAGGAAGATGGAATCTAAAATAAGAAATTCGTAAAGCCACCAACCTGGCGAAGCAATTCTCATGATATTGGTCAAAGCCAAAATGAAGGCTTACTATTTTCGGATATTTTCAATCCGGTTAATCTACAAGTTAAGTAACTCCGTCACAAAGAAGTAAATGTATATCCAGATTGCATGCTGCGCCGTGTGATAAGCAACTTGCTTACGCATATATATGTCCACGTGGTTACTTTCGTGACTCTAAAAGCTGTATGCAGATAGTTGTTCTTGATATTATACGAGACACATCAGCTTTCGGGATTTTATGAGCCCTGCATGTTTATACTATACTTTGAGACAATCTTAATCACGTATATTGCTTGACGTCACTATAGTTGAGTCATGGCAGTGTCTCAATTTCCTTCCGGTTTATGAAAGTGATACGTTTTTGTAGTAATATCCATGGCCCTCTACTCTTGCATACTGGAAGGTTTGTATGCGGTTTGTACCGAATAGTATGAGGTCAAGCTATCAAGCTTGCCTTACGAATGATTGGCTCATGAGGATTGTGCAGAATGCATAGGAATGTGACATATGCACACATACCACGTGAAGCTAATGCAAGCGTGTCCATGTGGGGATCGCCATGCATTCCGCCGGAGACATAAAGGCTTCGAGGCGGAAGAAACTTGAGAGTAGCACAACGTTCTGCATCCCCTGTATGGAACGATATATGCCGGTATTATGAAGTATGCATGACCCCCAACTCCTAACGACAAGCCACGTGGCCTGTTTGCAAATTCTGGGCACAATGATAACATCACTATCATATTATGAACGAGTCCGGTATAGTCGTGGCTTGTGATATCTAGAACTAGTCCTCAGCACATGGCTAGATACAACCTGAGACGGGGCAACTACCCATACGGGACATCATAGACAGAAGGATTCAAGCCACAAAGCCTAGGGCTGCACGGCTGAACTCCTTATCGTTCCAACAACACGATGTACGATACGATCATTGGTATAGGTGGCTGAGTTCCGTTCATGAAGTTGATCAGATGGGACATATTACTCTGCCCCCCACCGGAGTTGCGTACGGCGTGAGATACGGCGAGTGACGCATAGGCCGAACTCCTACCCGGCAAGTATCGGTGCTACAGGACCCCAGATCCAACAATCTTCAGCCCTATGGGAAACCGGCCAATTGGGCTCAAAATAGACGGATGTGATAGATCCTCGGGGCGACCTCGAGTGACTGATTGGAGGGCAATGTGACTTGGTGCATAGAGGCTCTGTAGGTAGCCGTGATAGGGTCGGTAAGCATGCCTATTGGCCTGCGTCTCCCCAATATACGAATTCTTGATTCTGGTTGTTGGGATTTCTTCATTGGGCCCGCATTCCAGCAGTTCAGGCCACCAATTGGCTGTCGACATCCCGAGCGGTCGGGCCATGCTTTATGATGTCGGCCATGAGCTCTTGTGTGTAAGACAACGAGGTATCAAGATAACACCAGATTTGGAATCCCACGAATAGGGGTTGGTGATTAGATGCCTGTCGAGGCGTTGCGGGTGTAATGTTCGGCAGGCAGTTCGGTATCACGCGGTGGACCTCGAGGCAGAATCAAAGATCAGATGCGTCACATATAGTGTTTTGCTTCTTTGTGTTTGCTAACGTCAGGATGTGTTGGTCGGGTTGGACGAGGACACACAACCGCACGTAAGGGAAGATTGGCCAGTCGTTCTAGATACTTAATATATATTGCTTTCTAGCTCTCAAAGTTCCTAAAAGAAACACCTTTCGTCTAGCTCTGTCAGGGGGTCTATCGTAGTCGAAAAGGTATCCAACCGAGACCTTTGAGAGTATTACCATTATATTCTATAGAGTTGAAATTGGAGATTTTTTATCCAAGAAGTTACCACGATGTTGGGTATGACATTAGGCCCACTTGCTACTGCTTCGGTAGTTGTGACATTGGTATTTGGTCCCCGAATCTTCCATTCAACTGCATTTGAGATAGTATTAACAGAATTTCTCCTTTAGGGGCTAATATATTGGCTTGGTTTGTCTGTTTATCGTCTCTGGTTTCACCCACTCGCCAAATATCCTGGGCCAAAGCTCGCTGCAATCTCAGAAGTGTGTATAATGTTGCAATGACTTCTTGGTTACCTGGACGGCTTGCTAACTGAGCTATTGATAGATATGGTTTGCCTGGGCGTGGACTACTGGGAGATACCCAACGATCTTGGAAGAAGCCCATAAGAAATATGGTAAGCCCCTATGCTGCACTATACTGCACTTAACCCGATTTCGGACTGTTGCTAAACACACCTTGAAGGTGATGTTATCCGAATAGCACCTAACGAACTCTCATTTGGCACGGCCCAAGCCCATCGCGATATATACTCGTACCCGTCCAAGACGAAGAAACCGTTCCAGAAATGCGGGACCTTTTATAACAACGGTGACGTGACGAACATATTCTACGAGTTAGACCATGTCGAACATGCCAAAATGCGGAAGGTGCTGGCCCCTGGGTTCAGCGGCACGTCGATGAGGAGCCACGAACATATCATCCAGCAATACGTCGACATGTTCGTCCAGAAGCTCAGCGAACTGAGCACCGAGAGGCACGGCCAAGGCGTGGATGCCACCGAAGCGATTCAATGGTTAGGATTTGACGTGATGGGTAAGACTCTCACCCATTCTCAAGCTGACGGATTCCTGCTCCCCGAACACCGTGCTAATCAGAATGTCCTAACCTTTCAGGAGAGTTGACCTTCGGGGAATCCTTCGACGCCGTAGCCTCAGGGAAGACGCATTTCTGGATCACACTCCTCAACGACAGCGCGCACGCGGCCATAATCCCCAGTCTGATCCGACGAGTGCCGTACCTCATGTTCCTCGTCCCCTTCATGATCTCGATCTCCGCCGTCCGCAACCTGAAGAAGCACTACGCGTTCACGCTCTCGACGGTGCGGCGCCGGCTAGCCCGGCACTCGCCCCAGCAAGACATCGTCGCGCCCCTGCTAGCCCACGGGAGCCCCTCGGAGCGCGAGCTCGTGTCCACGGCGCAGGCGCTCATCATCGCGGGCGCGGACACCGTGTCCACCGCCATGACCACCGCGCTGTACTACCTGTGCACGACGCCGGCCAGCCTGGCGCGCCTGCGGGCCGAGGTGCGCGCGCTGGATCCGGAACGGCTGACCGGCGCCGGGCTCGCGGGCCTGCCGTACCTCAACGCCGTGCTCGAGGAGGCCATGCGCTGCTTCCCGCCCATCGCCTTCGGGCTGCCGCGCGTGTCGCCGGGCGAGACGATCGACGGGCACTTCGTGCCCGAGGGCGTGCGGGTGTCGGTGCCGCATTGGATCCTCTGCCAGTAAGTAGCTTACCAACAAAGCAAGCGGCCAAGCAAGCGAGCATGGTTCCTCTTTGCCCCTTTTGTGCCGAGCTCGCATACTTCCTATTTGGGTAATCCCCGGGCTGGCGCCCTCGCCGTCCGGAAGCGGAAGCCCCGATCCAACTCACCCAACCCAAGCCTAACCCAAGAGGGTAAAATACCTATACTGACTCCGAGTTTTTCCTCACAGTGACCCGCGCGTCTGGGACGAGCCGTACCAGTTCAGGCCCGAGAGGTGGCTCGAGGTCGGCGGCGATGATGACGTGGCGGTGCTGAAGAGCAGCGCCCAGCCGGTCGTTTTCCCGTTTAGTACGGGCCCGAGGAGCTGCCTGGGCATCGCGCAGGCGTACCTGGAGATGCGCATCACGCTGGCGAAGCTGGTCTACTCCTGCGACATGCAGGTGGCGTCGGACCCGGGAGACTGGGTCCAGGCCGCCACGATGAATATGATGTGGAAAAAGGCGCCACTGATGCTGAACTTCTACCCTCGCGATCAGGAGAAGCTCGTGGATTTTGAGCCCACGCCGTAGGATGTTATAATAAGGGGGTAAAAACCCCGCACGCGCGCGAGCAAATTTTCAAATCATTTCTTTAGGTTGAAATTACTGATGAGTGGCAATATGGGGGAATTCATCTCTAATTAGCTGAAAGGGTATTATGTGGCGTTCTATAGGTTGCCGACTTAATCTCGCCTTATATACAGCTTCCCATGCAAATATCCTTCTTTTCGCATGGGGTCTTTGAGAACAGCAAATCTAATAAGCTTTTGAACACCGAATGCCTTACTTGCTTCGCTTGTAGATCTTCGACAAGAAAGTCTCGAAGACCTCCTTTTTCAACCCCTCGCTCTCATCGAGCTGCGCGATCTTCCGTCTGAGATCGGCCACGCTCTTCTCTTCGTACTCCTGGTAGAGCTGCTCGAGCTTCAGCTCGTTGTAGAGCTTCTTGATCTCTGCCTCGTGGGCCTTGTCCTTCTTGCCGTAGTGGTCCTCGAGCGTCTTGCGCTGTTCCGGCGTCGCTATCTTCAGCGCCTGGTTCACCAGCCACGAGCACTTGTTGTCCATGATATCGGTGCCGATCTTACCGATGTGCTCCGGCAGGCCAAAGTTATCCAGATAGTCATCCTGCACTTGGAAGTATTCGCCCATAGGAATTAGGATGTCCTCGGCCTGCTTTAGGTTCTTGGGGGTCGCAATGTTGAGCTGGTGTAGTGCGAGAGCAACCGGTAGATAGAAGCTGTAATAGGCGGTCTTGTAAATGACAATGAATGTGTACTTCTCCAGACTGAAGTTGTCAAGGTTCACAACGTCCTCTGGGGCGGTGAGAAGGTCGCACAGTTGGCCAAGTTCAGTTTGCAACGTAACCTCGTGGAATAACTCAATCATGTCGACATAAGAAGGGTGCGTCTTAAAGTGCTTCTTGAGAAGGGTGTAGATAGCAGACTCAAGCATGAAAGCATCATTGATGGCAATCATGCCCACACCCTCTTGACGGTACCAGCATGGCTTCCCACGACGGGTGATGCTGCTATCCATAATATCATCGGAGACCAGGAAGAAAGCTTGGAGGAGCTCGATCATCCAGCCTAGAGTTGCAGCCTGGAAGTACTCTCCTTCGGACAACGGCTTGTTGATAAGGAGAGACACGGAGTCAGGGACTGACATGCCACGGTTGCATTTTCCGCCAACCGCGTTGATCTCGAGACTCTAGTGATGGGTTAGTATACGTATAGACAACTGCTGCAATGTAAAGCACGTGAACCACCATCAGCCACTTCTGTCTGACTATTCGTGGAACCGTAAGCCGTGCCTCCTTCAAAATAGCAGACAGGAACGAGATTGGGTAGCATTGGTCTCTATAGGTTTGGTTCATACGTCTGGGGCATTGTAATATTCCCTCACAAGAGATCAAAGTGAATTATACATATATAGGAGGGTGGAATAACTAAGGCCTCCTCTCCGTAGAATAGACTGGCTTACCTTCTTATACCAGTCGAGCTGCTCTTGTGGCAGATTGTACTGCTTAACCCAGGCCACCAGGTCTTCCTCGAGCTTCGGGAATACCGACTCGAACTCGGTCAGGGTAGTCGTCTTTGCCATATTTTCGGACCAGAATTCAAGGGGTGGTACAGTGAGTCTGGGGCCTTGAGACCAAGTTGAAGTGGTGAACTGGCGCAGGTCAAGTCTCGAAGCACGCGAGATCAAAATCAGACGAGGGACAGAGATATTATTATAGGTGCCTTTGTAGAGGGGCGGTTGTAGGGGAGCACCCGCTGCCGGAGCCGTGGAACCCCACCAACCATTAAACTTCTTTTTGTTCAGGGCAGCCAGGGCAGCAGCCAGGGCCACCACGTTTCGCGATTTGACACCAGCATTAGTGCCGGTGCAAAATTGGAACAAACCATAGGGGCTGAGGCGGTGTGACGCTCTGGGCGGGAGCCCAGAAAGCCCAGAGCGTTGAAATTTGGCCCAGCCAGCCACACAATGCAACAGCGACATTATCGATAGGTATTGGTTGCTGCTTATCGTTTATCTTATCGCTTATCTTTATTACTTATCTTATCGCTTATCTTATCGCTTATCGTCTAGCGTGTATGTCAAACGTGGCTGGTGTGTACGTACTATGTACGGAATATGTCTAGCGTGTAATCTCTTATGGGCTGTCTGGCTGTCGGGTGCAAGGGGTGTCTGGAAATCTTTCCCCAAGTCAATATTGACTTTGGAGGGGCATGTTGAGCTTTGCTGAAAAGTGCAAGTCTACATATATTCACGACAGTTTGGAATTGGGATGTGGTGACGAAAAAAGATGCAAAAGAGGATAGTCCCTTTTAAGGTGTAACTGCCTTTTCTTCTTCTTTTGCTCAATACCGATACCTATCACTTTCCTTATGTTGATCGCGTGAGGCTCGGCTTCACGATCAAGCCGCGTATGTCATAGTTGCTGCGGCTGCGCGCACCTCCAAAATCCAGAATCCAACATCTCAATCAAGTCAACAACACTTCTTGCTGCACAGTGCCAATGCTTATATAGAACCATCGCCATGTCTCTTAACAACAGAGAGAAGTCTCAGCTCCGAAGCGCATTGCAAGAGGCAGTGATCAAATGCTCAGAAAGATGTCTCTACCAATCATCGAAATGGTAATTATAATCGAGTGTAGGAAGCTCTATATAATACATGCTGATGTAGCATCTACTCTAGGGCAGCTGAACTCCTCAATGCCATACCCGAGCCTGAAGTATCACCCGACGACTCGCAGCTTTCCGATGCCTCTACCGGATACGCGTCGACGGTGTTAGCCCCGAATACAGACCCCGAAGAGGCGGTGCTGGAAGCTAAGGAGATAAACAAATATCTGCTTGCTAAGTCCCTATTCGATTGCCGAGAATATGACCGCTGTTCTGCAGTATTCCTGCCCGATTCTACCCTAGCAGGAATAACGTCCTCGAAAGAAACCAACACTACTCCGAAGGGGAAGGGAAAAGGGAAGGCTACAACTGGTGGTTCGATTGCAAGTAGCGGCCCGACGCTTCCGAAATTGAGTCAACGAAGTCTTTTTCTTGCCTTATATGCCAAATACCTATCAGGTGAAAAGCGCAAAGACGAAGATGCCGAGATGGTTATGGGTCCACAAGATATTGGCACGTGTGTCAACAAGCAATTGCTCACCGTGGGTCGCTTTTTGGAGGCTTGGTTCGAAGAACGAAAGACGGAGGATGGGGATGACGGAGACAGTCAGGGGTGGCTAGAGTATCTGTAGGTGGATGATAATGCTGTCCATGCTTCTCCTTATTCTCCATGCACTAACAGTCGTTCTAGCTATGGCATGGTTCTCGCAAAGGAAAAGAACGAGGAACTAGCCTTGTATTGGCTCGTTCGCAGTACTCATCTATTCCCCATGAATTGGGGTTGTTGGCTGGAGATGACCTCTCTTATATCGCGAGTAGAAGATGTAGGTGTCGGAATGAAATGTCCTGTAATCTTTGCTAATGAATTGTACAGCTAAGCCGGATAATGCCTCGTTTACCACAGAATATTGTTTCTTTCATGTTTCATATCCATACATCTCTCGAGCTATACCAACATGACGCCAATCTTGCCAATTCCTTAGACCAACTGCTCAACATCTTCCCAACATCGTCCTTCCTCCTCACATGTGACGCACTATTGTCCTACCATGCCAAGGATCTCGTAGCTGCAGAACAACACTTCAGCCGCCTCCTTTCATTACATCCACATCGGTTAGACTCTCTCGACCATTACTCCAACATACTCTACGTCATGAACTCGCGGCCCAAGCTTGCATTCTTAGCCCACCTGTGCAGCAGCGTTGATAAGTTTCGGCCTGAATCATGCGTAGTCATTGGCAACTATTATTCGTTGCTATCCCTACATGAGAAGGCAGTTCAATATTTCCGCCGAGCCTTAACGCTAGATCGTTCATGTTTATCAGCTTGGACTCTGATGGGCCACGAGTATGTTGAACTCAAGAACACTCATGCCGCCATCGAGTCGTACCGTCGAGCTGTGGACGTCAACCGAAGGGATTATCGGGCATGGTACGGTTTAGGACAGACATATGAGGTATTAGAGATGCACGCCTACGCGCTATGGTACTACAAGAAAGCAGCCGGGCTCAGACCCTGGGACGGCAAGATGTGGATGGCCGTCGGTTCGTGTCTACAGCGCATGAACCGAAACCAAGACGGAATCAAGGCCCTCAAGAGGGCATTGCTAGCCGAGAGCTACTACGAGACGGGGAGCAGCTTCGGCAGCAGCGAAGGCGGAGGGCTGGGCAGCCTCAGGGGCACGCACATGGACCCGGAGATCCTGCTGCAGATCGCCACCATGTACGACACCGTCGACGAGGAGGAGGACGCCAAGGCCTACATGGAGATGTGCGTGGCGCAGGAGGACGGCGGAGCCGGCGACAGCCAGGGGGGCGACGGTGGCATCGCCATCCACAACGACTCGCCCGGCGACGGCTCGGACGACGAGGGGGGCGGCGATGGCAGCGGGGCGCGGGGCGCTGGCGGCGCCGACGGCACCGGCGTCACGGCCGCCACGAGCAAGGCGCGCATGTGGCTCGCGCGCTACGCTATGCGCACCGAGGACTACGCCACCGCGAACCGGCTGGCTAACGAGCTATGCCAGGACGGCGTCGAGGTCGAGGAGGCGAAGGCGCTTATTCGCGAGGTCAGGTCACGGATGGAGGCTAATGGGATGAGTGAGCCCCCTGGGAGATAGTGAGCCGCCGGGGAGATTGATGAGCACGTACGGTACGATACACGTGCGGATATGAATACGTGTTGTCGCTAGTGGCCATGGAAATCTTGATTTGTAAAGGCTAGGGTGTCAGCAGTTGTAGATTTGGTTGATGACTTATGATATCCTATGAAGAAAAGCACTAGCTTCTTGATTTGTGAGATGTCTCTTCTTTCTTGTTTCTTGTTGAGTTGATAAATTTCCTGTTTTCGCAATGGCGCTAGTTGGAGTTCGTCGTGTGTTTGTGAGCTTGATGTTGCGATATGGGGTATGTACACTCTACCTGGGCAAGATAGGCAGGCTTAAGGATATTACCCTCAGATCGTATAGGCAGGGCCAAAATCAGTTTTCTGCTCAGACGAGCTAGAGTATATAGTCGAAGTATCTAAGGGGTCGACTAACGCTTTCGTCTCATGCTAAAATCCCAACTACTCAAGGCACCAGGTGAGACGATAAGCGCATTGATGGCACCATTCCCTATGAACTATATCCTATGATTTAAAAGGCCGGCAGTTGATGTTTTATCATTTCTTATCATTGCAGCTTATCTGATGGGTGCGGCACTGGGGTATTATTGAGATAAATCTTGAAGTTTATATGTACTCATCACAAGTTCGATTTTTACCCAGATATTCATCCCTTACTGCTCATTCGACAAACTTAAAGTCTTCCGATGTGTTATAAACAAATAGCCACCCAAAGTATCGCTTAGTTATTGAATACCTACGTCTCTTATCTTAAGTTTCACCTACTCATCAAGAGTCTCTTCAATATCAAGCTCAAGGCCGGAAGATAACCAAAGCGCAGCGCTCTTGGAGGGTATATACGTATGCCTCAACGTAGTGGCTCGATAAAACTTGGCAAAATGAACCTCGTTAAGTTCGGTCCTTATCGCATGGGCTCATTAACCTTCACTAACACGACAGCCAACTTCATAATAGACAAATCCTTCTCGCCGAGTAAGTATCTGCTCTCAAATGAAATTGTACTCTTCAAGTACTCCAGTACTCTCGAGAGGGGTGGGTTTAAAAAGTTGGAAGATTTAGATGGTTTGAGATTTAGCATGAAAGTCATGGGGGAGGCTAAATGGGCTATGAAGGAAGTCACGGGCAACGAGGGCTTTCAACCTCATCAGTGAGGACGCAATTTAACAGACTAAAGTTGTTGCAACAAACAGCACTCCCCCTACGGCCGAGCCTCATCTCTGCGTGGTGTATGCGTAAGCCTTGCCCCAGGGGTCTATCGCGAACACCTTCAGTATTCTTTCTCTAACCAAGACATGAGCATCACGGGCTACTTGAGAGCTAGGAACACTTTCATCAGAGCCCAACGACCATGATGAAGTGGAGTACACGGACTGCAGGACTTCTTGTTCGAAAATGAGCTATGCGCTTGAAATCTATTGTAGAGGTACTCTAGGTACGACGAGTGGTGTCTACCACGCATGCCTGATCACCAACACCAACTGGCGTGTTATGAAACCGCCGTCAGCCTCTTACATGAACGACTGTTAGTATTATATTGGTCTGTAATAGGATGTAGCTTGTCTTATACATTAGTAGTTAAGTCTTCATGGACCATCCAGGGCGTAATACAAACTGCACGAAAGAGAATGTCGAAGTGGTCCGATATTTGGCCTTGCTAGAAATGAGTGCCCTCCTCTCGACTCTTTCGCCCGTAATCCAGGTTGGCGATGCCCCCCCTACTCCAGTCAAATCCACAGAAAAGCCTACGTACGGTATAGAAGAATAGATGTCTGGGTGCCGACTACATTGCCAGTAGCATTAACTTTACAATTGTTCAATTGATGGTCAAGTACTGGTATAGCACAAGGACATAGTAGCATCGTGTATATATAACAGGCCATCTGCCACTCTAGGATAGCTGAACCTCAAGTCAATCAAGTCTCATTAAACCTGTATTTCAATAACGATTACCAGTATCACTCAAAATACGTACTCTTTCTCTTCCTCTTGCTCTTCCGGAATATGACATCTCTTGCGGTTCGTCGATGCGGTAGACTGACATGGCTACAGCTGCTGTTATATCACGAGATCCGACACCACTTTAAGTTTATAAATGACCCCGGTTGCATCACCGTGATTAGACGGGTAGGTAAGGGCCCTTCATACATGTGCACGAAGGGATTCCGCTCCGCAACCCCGTAAGCAGGGTCATCGCGGCTACTCCCGGGCAGAGTCGGGGACCTCTTACGACATCGTCTATTTTCATATGATGGCATGAAATGACATAGGATGCGCTTCATGTATGTATGCAGGGACCCGTCTGCGCTCACTTCAGTGGAAGAATGACAGAGTCTCGTAAAATCTCAATCCTTGGGAAACCTTAATGTCCTAGTCCCTGACCGCACTTGTTGACATAGGTAGGTACCCGAGGCTAACGACATATCGCTGACAGCCAGAATACCACCAATCCTATCTACGGCTTGCTTCCATCTGCTAGTACCGAGGTTATAATTCTGAGTAATGTACGGGATATTGTTGGACATCGAGATTGACATGATATCAGAGTGTTTGTATGATGTTCCTCTTATAACATGCTATATACAACTTTGACTCCGCTCCCCCGAAAGCCGGCGAAGGATTCCAGCCACTCTGCTACTATTTCGAGCAGTGCCACCAATTCAAGAATCCTGTATTTGACTTTTCTAAAACGAGTCTCACATTTTCATTTTACATATCGCTAGTCGCTTAAGCTTCACGAGGGGAATAGGTAGATTGCAGTCACGTTACAGTCCTTACGATGGCGCTCCCAGGTTTGTTATGCTACACCATATAGTCGGCCCTCAAATCTACGGTAGCAGAAACTCGTACCTTTCAACTTCGGATGACTTGGGCTATGTGCCGGCAGACATGGCGTCGAGTGATATCCCAGAGAAGATGTGCTACGCATGGGCCCTTGCAGCCTGCCAGGCCTTGCGTCCAGTCTCAACACCTATCTCGTCCCCAGCCTGCCTTGCCCCATCTGCGGGCAGGTTACTCAGGTCGCTTTTGGATGGTGGCACGAAGAATGATGCGTGGTAACAGTAATATACGTAACTAATAGCAGTACGCCAACACATAAGACATTGACAGAGTGACCAGGTTAGTAGTTACTTGGTTACTATCATTAACCCTGATCATATATTGTATACGGGCAGAACCCCAATCACATCGTGTGCTCACCTTATTCCTGTCAGTAAAAAATAGCATGCACTCACTGTAAGCCCATCCTCGGCTCGGCTCCCTCTCTTCCTCCCTTTACTATGTAAGTTAGCTTCATCTTATAGAAGCTATAGATATCGACCGCGTGACCAACGAACTGTTCGTATCTACTTAGCTTAGAAGAAGTTTGCTAGCTCTATCGCTTTCACGTGCGTATTGAGATCCTTCGTAGATAGATCCCATTGCGTGACATGAGGCTATTAATCCTACCCATGCCAAGTGAGCAGCCCAGGGCTTGGCAAGATAGGGCTTTTACGAACCCTCCAACAACGCCTGACCAAAAGGCTTGCTTAGCCAGGAACTTAACTCACACCATCACAATAGTTCCAGTTCGAATGAGCGAGCCTGTGGAACCCAACAATTCGGCCGCAACAAATTCAGATTCGTCGCAAGATCTCTCTCACTTGGGACCAACAGCCTGCACAATTAATTCATCCATCCACTCATCCATCCAGCCACACAGCACCTGGTGCCTGTGCCTACATACATACTATTACTTTACCTGTCCTACCTCATTCTCTATTACCCCTCACCCGCGGAGCTTTCAAGACCCCCAATCAATCAGCCCTGCCGCATCTGCAGGGCGGAAAATACGAGCTGGACAGAGTCTTGGCCGCGCCCAACGTAGTAACGGGGTTGCGCTTCGGGCTAGACCGGTTGCCCTGCTCGACCTATCGCGGATTCTAGAAGCGGGCGGGTCCTTTCCGATTCTGGCAGAATGCTCATTCACATTTTGAGGGTTCGGGTAACAAAATAGGTAGCTCTCGCAGATGCGATCCACAACCGGATGACAGGCGAGCTAGCTCGTTGGCTTAAACCCAGCTTAGCTAGCTGACTAGTTAGCTGTCAGTCACGCCATCCAGTCATGACAACATACCTACATACATGCCCTATGTACAGGGGTGGTCAGCGAATGTTGCATGACGTGCGCCAGTAGTAAGACGCCCGCCCGGGCGCCCGATAAGCAGAAGCAGTATTATATCCAGGTGGTTGGTTCAACTTGGTTGGCTGGTTGGCTGGTCGGGGGCGGAATCGGCGTGGATAGCAAGCAATAGGAATATTGATGGATGTGCGAGGTAGGCGAATTAGGCATCTCGATATGCCTCCGTGGAGCTGTATAGGTCAGCAAATAAGCATTGTATGCTTACAGCACGTTACGCAGAAATGCTGGGCCGTTGAACGGATGCGCTGCATGATAAGCAACTGTCTAGTGAAGAACTGCAGTAGCTCCAAAGGGAAAGGCAGACTTGATTTGAGGGGCCTGAACACCGTGCTAGGTGGTAGGCACTAATGGGTTTATTGTGCCTACAGCATATAGGGCTACAGTAGTGGAAAAAGTAGCGGAGGGTACGGATGACGCCCAGTTCCCGCTCTGTCACACACTCCTGGGTAACCATGATCCAGGAACGAGGCCTCATTTTGAAGTTTTCTGAATTATGATTATATTCCTGTCTATCTACTCTTGCGAGCTCGATGACCGGGCGTTGTAAGGGAGCGTGATTCCGGTCATGACAGCCCCGAATTAGCTAATATCGCGTATATATACGCGTGTGTATGTATGGTAAAAGGCCCGTTTCCCATCAAGAGTTCAACGTATGTAACTCGTAAACTCCGAATGCCCTTAATGCCCGTCCGCATTGCCTCGTCCAAAACATCGTGATCAACATACCAAGTCCCATGGTTTTCCTTGGTTGAATGAGGGTATAGAACGCTCCCATGAAGTAACCTACTCCAAGATGACATCCATCTCTTTAAAACTTTTAAAAAATATTACGGCGGATATCTCTCATCCACCTTCTCCAAAACTTCACATTAGATCTCTCAGCTTAAAGAGCAAGAGCAGCAATACCGGCGGCGAGAAGAGCGCCGACGGGTCCGAGCTTGTCAGCTGCGGCAGTCGGTATCACGACGGGAGAAGTGCTGCTGCTTGTCGGCCCAACAGGAGTCTTAGTCGGGACATATGAACTAGTAATTGGCACAGTTCCTGAGAGGTACGACGACACTGGTGGCGTGGAAATGATAACCGTCGAGCTCACGTTAGAGTAAGAGTAAGTGGGTACGCTGCCAGTTCCAGATGGGGCGACAGTCGGTGTGGTGATGCTGCCGGTTCCAGATGGGATGACAGTGGGCGGCGTGGCATACGAAGTTGTGGTGACCGGAGGTGGTTGAGAGTAGCTAATGGTACAGGGGCAGTCTAGCAAATGGTTAGTCTTGGTTGAAACCTGACTTTATAGACGAAGACATACTGGTTATTGTGATAGTGGTCTCCGACGTAGCTGTATATGTCACATTGTGGTATGCAAAGGTAGTCGGTGACTAGAATAAGGGTTAGTATACTATCACTTGGTGAATATAAAATGGTATAATGGGGTATCATACTGGGCAGTAGGTGGTGTAGTCGGTAGTAATGACAGTCGTCCAAGCAACGTCCGTCTGTGCCGTCACGGCAGTGAACAGCCCAGCAGCGGGAGCCAGAATCTGAATCAGCTTCATGTTGATCGGTCCTTTGGTGACAATGGTAGCGAGAGGATTAAATATTATTATATTCCACCTGCGTTAATTACCAAGCGACTGGATGTTGTAAAGCGATTGTGATGTCGGTTAAGGCTCGACAGAAGTTGGAGAGATTTGGAACGTCTACTTATATATGAAGTTGGAATAAGCAGGTCTGACAAGAAAGGACGCACCACAGCCACCTATTTATTATTTATTTGAGCAAAGGCAGAAGGGCTAAAGCGCATAGTAACCTGATGGTGGGGAGTGCAAGTAGCCCGAACCCAGACAGCTAGAGCCGGTCTAGCCCGCACCTCAAGCCTCGAGGGTTGGGCGGTTTCTTGGGTGATGATGCATATTAGTTGCAATTACCATGTCAATGAATATCTATGATTGACAAGGTGCAGGTAACCATACATCTACGTATCCTGCGCGTATCGTACGGTTGGGTTGCTAGTATGGCAAGTCTGTCATCGTGATAGACTATTTCAGTCATAACTGATACCGTCTACGAGCTGTTCACCTCGTAACGACCCGCTTTGGAAGAGTTGCTGGACTGAAAACGACAAAGACTATTTGCGTTGATGGGCTGACGATACCCGTTTAGATGGCTTTAGATGGCTACTAGACCAGACCTGTCCAGCTAGGTACTGGCAGATAGATACGTTGCATCATGGTCTTGGGCGTATCTAGCTAGGGTTGGCCAAAATAGAATGCTCTAGCAGCGGCGTAGGTAAGAACCCCAATAGCCGTCCACCCAAGTTTGGTAATACAAAGTCAAGCTAACAGCCTATCTAGGCGACGATAGATGTCAGCGATTCTTGAAAATGACTCGAGCTTTTTTGATGGGCCATAGTGCAGTAGATAACAAGACAATCAGGCGGGGTCAGGAACTCTTGAAGAGGTTGGCCGGGGACTTGATAGGCGTCCAATAGAGCCTCCCCCGTCCCCCGGCGTCCCTAGTAGATCAACCTAGTAGATCAACAAGACCCTAGTCGACGCTGATTGGATACGTCATATTTATCGACTTCGATGTTTGGGCAAGTGTGCTGTTGACTCGCTGCTGGCGCTGGGGTAAGACAGTTGGCGGTGAAAGTCCATGCCATTTCGGCACAGAAATGCAACGATAGCGCCGAAAGGACCGAGCGAGGCCAGAAAGACCTCGTGTTGCTGAGGTACCAGTCGTGAGGCTCGCTCGATCGGTTGGCCCGTTGCCAAGCACCCAGGTGCTTCGAGAATGTAATCATACCATCATGATCCAATGAACCTTTTTCTTCCTTTTCTGCCCAGTCAACTTTGACTGACTGTGTGCCGCCGTCAATCTTATGTCAACCGTACTTCGTTTTGTCACCATTGTGTGCTCGCTCGCCATTGAGAAAACCCAAGTGTAGGTAGGTGACAGCCTATTCAGGCTAGGTTCTGACCTGAAGTGCTCAGCTCGAGTCAGCTCAAGTCAGCCGGGACCGCCGGGACCCTGTCAAAAGGTGTCTATCAACCTTATTAGGTAGATAGGCTGGGAGTATATTCGGCTAGTAGAGGAATTGATGTAAGTGGGAGATTCTCAAAAAGTTTAAGGGTGCAGGAGGCAGCCAAGAACAGAGAAAAAGAGTTGCGGCAGCAGCGGGTTAGAAAATGACAAGCGGGGCTTTTATTCTGGCAAGTGCCCAGCTGATATTCCGCGTATATTCCACGTGTGGTAAAGATTGGAAGTGCGATAGAAATACGATAAGGACAATCAACGAGAACCAAAACAATTTCCAGAAAATATCTAGTAGAAACCCAAACCTATCTTCTCATTCACAACTGCCTCGAATCATATCATAACCTTCCGACCAACTGCTTGCGACAATGCTAGTGTTTAGGGTTCGGATTCAATGACAGCATCACATACCTGCTGCAAGTTCTCATCATCTTGGCATTTCCGGCACAAGCATGACGATAGGTAGGATGTGGTGCAAAGCCTACCTACAACCGTGGCCTTCAAATTTTTCTTTACTCTTTTCTTTTAGGTAACAGTGTTTAGCAAGACGGTGAAAACAATTCCTAGCATCGCTGCTGTATTTGCCACCGAGGAAAACTTTGCTGAGAGAATTCCGAGGCTTGTTGATCGGCTGTCACTAACAAACTTGTCTAGGTGGTGATAATGATGGTGGTAGTGGTGGTGCTGCTGCTGGTGGTCAGTCAACCTGTGCCTTTCGATTCTACAATGCATGGGTCGTGGCCATTTCTCTCATCAGCGTCCTTCGCGTGCCGAGATCGGACTGAAATGCCAGCTCTTCCAGTGTGGACGTAACATGTTCCTGGACCCAATATGGTTCTTCTGATCATGCCTCGGCGAAACCTAGAGACTAGAAGGACTTGATCATGGTCAAATACGACTAAAAGAGTTCTGAATGAGGTGCCAAGTTCTTCAATACATGGACTCTTTGAGTTCACCTACGATGACTTGTACCTAGGATACGGGTCGATGCCGGTCAATTGGCGGCCGGTTTTTCAAGCCATGACTCGACTCCGCCGGCCTATCACAAGTCAAGAGGTGGGAGCAATAGAAGAATCTGACCCCTCGGCAAATGGTATGTAAGGAATCCTGCTATAGCGCGACGGGCCAGAGCACATTAGCAGCTGCCAACTGCATAACGTCCCTCATGTTTCTGCTACATCTACGATACCTCCGATGGACTTTATTTCGCTTCGCACTTCTCAAAGCAACGACCGACTAAAAAAATTTGAAGCCCTACGATCCCTAAGAGGCTCATAGCTAGTGCTATCTCACTAATGGTATCTAGTTTTTCCAGGGTAGTGCCCAATCTGGAGACACGCTATCTAGTCTACATTATAATTCATCGAAGGTGACACAGTCGAGAGTCCGCCTTTCTATGTGGATAATCCGGCTCTATCCGCTTTCGGAGAGGTAAAGTCGATCTAGAGTTGAAATCCCCGTGGAGAGAGCACTTCTGGTGGCCTCGTCTCTTAGGCTCTAGCGGCACACACCGGGACGCGCCGTCTCAAGAAATTTGACCGGCCTTTAGTTGTAGGTATACACATAATATAGGCTGCCTTTCAATTCTTGTGGCATTCCTACCAGCAGGCCTTGAGCATTGCCTTTGAACGCAATTCTTCTAGCTTTGAGACATTAATTCTAGGTTTACAGAAAGCCACACCAACAGCTTCTATAGTATCGACCAGCTGGCTAAAGAAAACCACACATCAGATTCAACAAAAAATCTTCCAGACGAAACACCGAGCATCGGCCGGATTACCTCGTCTGTGGTTGGTTCGTGGATGGGCCGTTGATGGGCCGCTGGCGGCAGATGCACGCACTTTATCTGCCCCATCTATCAGTCTAAAGTCGTCCATAGGCGCAATATGATGTGTTGTGCTGAGTGCGAGAAGCAGGCCAGAATGTCTTGGCCCAGTTAATTTGGTCGAAGTCTGCGATGGATGGCGGGATGAGATGGTTCCTGGTGCCTGACTATGCCCTACTGTCGCCGGCGGCCGGTGGCTCGACTCCTAAATTTTTAGGGACCAGAATTACGGCACCGGCTTGTCTTCCGGTTCGGGTGTGCCTTAAAATCGTCAAGGATTATCAATCGCTGTTGGATCCACTCAATCATCAGCATCACATCAACCTTGCAACTTTTGTCTCTATTTCTCTCATCGCAGGACTCCACATGCAGACGAGGATGCGACCTCCTGGCATCAACTGCCGTCACGTCACAACACTTTTGCAAGGCTCCCTCAAGGTGTATTATTAACATCTGTGTGTCATCAGTTCTAGTCATTACAGACTCTAGAACATTTGGGTACGGCATTCCCTTTCCAGAATGCAATCGCACCAGAATTCCTCAGCATTTTGTGCATACCCCGCATCGCGGACAGTTGCTTTCGAAACTACGTGATCATATGGGTTCATCACTATCCCGTCAATATGATCTCAACCACTTGCGCGAGCTGCTAGGCGACATCGACGGTTTGCGAACATGCGGTCAAGTCAAGTGAGATGGAGTTTGCTTGATTACCGCATGCTATCCCTGCCTTGTTCAATTTCAACTATATGCCACGTGTGAAGCTTTATTTGGGCACTGGGAAGTATACTACTTCCTGACTCCTCACCTGACCTTCTTTCCCCTTTCGCAACACACCGACAGGAATCTCTTATCTCTAATAAGGCGTCAGCATTCTTGTCAGCAATGTGCAAGCAAGCTTGGGGAAGTTTGTGGACTTTTGCCAACTGGTTCCACGTGTCAGGTACCCTTCGGCAAAGCAACTAAGCAAAGGAGTTCATCCGACGATCAATCCAATGGTAGCGACAATTACTGCTTATTCTCGCAGATTTCGGAATGATAAATCACTGGTTGCAACTTCAAGCAGTTGGGCTAGTCCTCTCAAAGGGACAGTTGGTTGGTCGGGGTGTACCAACAATCAGCCACATGCCCTAGATCCTGTCAGGTACCAGGAACAAGATCAAGCAAGATCTAACTATCCGACCAATTGGATTCGAGGACGGGTCCAAGCCAACAACCTTGGAAGTCACTAATGCAAGTAAAAATCTTTTTTTTTTTTTTCCCCTTTCTTGTCCGTCTCTTCCTTTGTAAGCCCCCCTTCTAATGTACCTTGCTTCCCGCACCGACAGGCAGCCAGCTTCCTTGTGCACATTATCCCTCAGCCTTAAATTATATGTAAAGCTGGGTAATGCCAAGCCTTGATCTTTTCCCCCGCCGAACCCTACAGGAGCACGATGAATATTACCTTCTGGAATTGCATGGCGTTCAGTCCGACTGAATCCAGTCGATCTAGTTACTCGAGCACTTGGGTTTTGTGATGTTTAATTTCGTGACTGGGAGGAACCGGCTTAAGGCTATCTAATAGATTGTCAAGGCGGTCGAAATTGGATTACAACTATGATACACGCACAGGCTAGCCCGCCAGTTCACCAATCGACCATCATCCTCTTGGACGTGGCTTTGTCTGACTTGATACATCCACCTCTCCGGATGTTGAATTGTGTCCCCACCGGTCTTGGGCCCTTGCTACTTTATGATTATGGATTTGGACCAACACCCCACTGCTTGTAGGTCCTTGGTACACCCTCTGGTACTCGCTCTGGTACTCGTTCTAGACGTATAGCATTACTCGACTCTTTTTCGATTATTAACTTTATCCCATTGGCGGGAGCTAACAATGGAGGGTGCTCTGACCCTGACTGCCGGTAGTCTTTGTTATCCTGTTATTCCTATATAAATGTACCTCACTTCCCACGAGTCAGCTTGTCCTGGCCTTCCTTGTTACCATAACCAACTTCTGATTCTTGTCATACTTCTTGCTCGTGGTAGCAATTATCCCTTCCTTTCAAAGCTCCAAAGCTACATTCATTGATCTTATAGACGGTCAGCTCCAGTGCACAGTCCTTCGACTCATACAGCCCAGATACAATCTTTCAACTCTTGTGAAGATCAATTTTAAGGCTTATACCATTTCGACAGCCGCAACCTACTTAGCAATTACCTAGCAAAGCTATCTTCTTACTATCTTCTCTTATACAACAGAAACCGCCACAATGCGTTTCTTCTCTCAGATCGCCGCCTTTGGTGTGGCCGCTGCCACTTTGGCTCACGCTAACTCGATCACTTTTATCAACCAGGATGACACAACGCGAAAAGTCGTCTTTACCCCTAGTATAGGTCATGAACAAATCGATTCCTTTGACATTAAGGGAAATGATGAAGTAAAAATCGATATTCCAACTTCATGGATCGGAAACGCCTACTCTGTTAGCGAAGGTGCCCAAGACACCCCGGGAATGCTTGCGGAGGTTACCTTCCAGGGCTGGAATGATTTAACTTACTTTGATGTCTCCGCAATCGTCAATGCCGCCGATCACGATGGCGTAAAGGAGATGTTTCCTCTTAAAGACCTTGAGGGCGATTCCAAGTCTGCTATATCCGGATGTGCCGTGTTCCCTTGCGCTAAGGCGTATTACCACCCCGACGACATTCAGACTGTGTCGACTCCGGAGACTGACCTCGTCTGTACTCTGGGTACTGCCTCCGATTTATCCACACGCCAGGATGTCGAACCAAAGATGTTCCCCCGCAACTACGTGCTTGGCAAGCTATAAGCTAAAGCGAACTTGATGTTCCCATCTTGCTCTAAGAGATACCGCGCTGGGCGTTGGACGATGATACGACAGCCTCTACGGTTACGGTGCTCACGATACCCAATCTACTTCTTACCATTCTTTAACACCCAGACTTTCGTAAAGAAAGGGTGTCGCCTTTTTTCAGATCCCAATCAGCATAGACTTCAGGAAAGGGTGTGCTTAGCAGCAGAGCAACACCCGGTAGCAGGCGCAAGAGAATAAGGGGGCAACATTTTCTTTAATTTGGGGATACAAATACAAGGAGGAAGCTTGGTGCAGGTCGCGCTCGCTTGCACAATATTCACGACCTAGACGGCTGTGCTGGCAAATCCGGTTTACCTTCTTGCACATACGCAAATTGCGATTTCTTCTATTCTTACACTCGCTAATCACTCGAGAGTTTAATTTCGATTCTTGGACATACTTTTCAGATGGCTTTTCTGCCTTTTACCCCTTAGTTAGCAGACTTCGTCCCCGAGTCTTTACCCGCTACTTGCGCCTGCCTCAATAGACAAAGAATAAAAAAACATGCTACCTCATGAAAGATAAGCGACCTTCATTTCCTATGTTTGAACCTAGACTTGACACACGTGCACTTTGTAACTATTATTTCTTTGTGTCTTCCCCTTGGATCCTTTGTGTATTCGTCACAATGGAGCCTTGTCTTATCAAGACCATGTGTCTAAGCGCACCTGGACAAAATGAGGTATCCGCAGCATTGCGTGGCCTTTGTGTTCAATGGTGTGCGAGGGCACAGGACCAACGACGGCGAGCTGGGGCAAGAAACAAACTGAAACTGGTTCTTCCAACTTTTCGTCTTATTTCCTACAAACTTAATCAAGCACTGATCCAAATTCCGAGTTTCTCTACGGCGCAATCGTAGTTGCGTGCGTAAAATGTTGTAACTACATGGCACTAATGGAGCGGTCCGGGCTCAGCCTCAGTCGGCGAACTCTGATTGGGGATCGGGTTGGTAATCCCACCATCTTCAATCTCAGCTCCCCCCGGACTTCTGACAAACCTACGACCCGTCCAATGTCGCCAAGAGGGCGTGTGGTAAGTAATCGTGGTGCGACTACGCCATCGTCCTCGTCCGCCTCCCCCTTAATTGTTGGGGGCACAAGGAAACCTACTGTGGGAGGAATTTGAGAAATGCACCTATAGAACGAAAACCAACAGAGAAACACAAACTTCGGCCAATTGCGCTCTAAGCATGCACAATGCGGGGGGGGAACTTAATATAGGAGAAGCAGTTTCAGTCGGTGGTTCCGGATGCAGTCAGCTGGCAAAGTCCCTGTATAATGTTCCTACGTATGTATGTCAGTATCAATAGAAAACATGGAAGGCTCCGGACGGAGATGTTGGTCGCAACACGTGTGTTATTTTGACCCGTGTAAGTGAGTTACTTTACTACATATGTAGTGGCATCTGTGTTCCATTCCGCCAAGACGACATGCGGTTCAAATAAAGCCGCGAACGCCAAGCTTTTGCTGTTCCCCAGCTCAACGTTGCTCATCGTGGTGTCTATCCTTTTTTATTTTCCGGGTTAGCGGTAAGACCCTGTTCTTAATAAGATTGGTTTCCCGTTTTTGTTATAGCACCAAGACGGGAAACCCCTCTTCTTTTTTTATTATTATCCCCCTGTGCGATGGATGGCAGATGGATACCTACGCAGCTACGCAGGTGAGACATTGCTTGGGATGGGCAATGACACCCTGTGCAGATCCTCTAGTACGACGGCTGATCTGCAACATTGCGCAACTGCGTACGCAGCATGCAAATTCTATAGATTTGTTGGACAGCCCCCTAACGGCCCTCTAGTTCAATTTGGGGGTTATGGAATAGCATCGATACGTCCAGACGAGCAATTCAGGAGCGCGTCGACGCTTCTATTGCCGCTCTGGTCAAGGAAGACCACGGCGCGTCGGAGTGTTGCTAAGCTCATATGGTTAGGATCGATTCCTCACCGCGCTACGGATGTATTGGTCTCCGTTTTGTTAGCCTATGTGTCGGCATGCGCGCGCGAAGCCCTCTCCACAAGTATATCCGCAGGTATCGCAGACTAACATCCGAATCTTCGGGTTCCGGCTACCCACATGAACCGCTTCACCATGAGCGCGAACCACGAACGGTAAACCGCAAACCGCGAACTACGAACACAAGACCCATGCATACAACATCGTACATGTATCCCGCATCCCTCGTTGTGCCATCGTACAGGACACAGATTCTCAACCATACCTAACCCCACAACACCCCGCAGCGCGACGGCTCACTTAACCCAATGATTCGGGGATTGTGCCCGTCTCACAAGTTTCAGGATCAGCCCCGGGGGGGCAGGCAGTGGCCGCAAACAGATCTCCGCCAGCGGCAGACTGCATGCGCGAAATCGACCAAGCCTGCCTAGGCATGAAGTTCGGGTTGAAAATCTCCCCTGGTCGTTACCGCTACCGTAGCACCGGGGACGGCTATGCAGCTTCGCGGGCGCACTGGAAACTCTAAAATGTCCCTATCCAGCCTGTCGGAACGATGATTTTGGATCTCGCTCGGTAGTTAGCTGGTAGATGAGTTGGATAGGCAGGTAGGTTGCCGGTATGCTATAATATGTAAGTGAGAGGGTATATATAGGTAGAAAGTGCAATATTGTGTATATGTAGGGTGAAGCGTCGTCCTTTTGGTCTTTTTTATTTTATTTTCTTAAACCTTTTTTTGTATTTTTAAAAAAAAATCCATTTTATTATATATCTATCTTTCTTGTTGCCGTCTTTATAGTAGTAGTGCCTAAAAAGCTTTAGACTTGTTACATCAAAGGTAGGACAACACGTTCTCAAAGTCAATCGTGTACTCCCTCATATATGAACAAATCAGTAACACAGCACTTACACGAAAACGTGGAGACAGGCAGTGACCGTGAAACTCATTTAGTTATTTCGATATGGAGCACCACTATGCTCTCCCACCCCACGAAGAGGCAGCTACCCGGGCGAACACAAATATCTCAGGTAGCAGTAGAGAGAGATGGAGGTTAGGTGTCTGCGGTGTGCACCCGGCAGTTAGCAGCCCACCATCGACTTCCGGTCAGTAGCACCGGGCCGCTTGTCTTTCATCAGACTCGCGGGGCCGGTGGGGGATGACTAATAAGTAGTAGAGACCTTGCCGTGGTATAGCTTAGTAATAGTCGTGTCTAGTGTGAGGAAGGGAAGTCCACGCGCGAGACATATATTCTTCTAAACCCTCAATCTCAGGAATACACACACAGCCTTGCTCGTTGAACCCACTAAGGTTAGGTAGACATCGCAGCATCATGCAATCTTCAATGAAAGCAAAAGCCTCCAGAACAGCGCGGGTATCGGGGCCCCTGTCCGCCTGCTCCTCCCAGAAAGCAGAAATAGACACAACCCACACTTCACACAAAACCTCTCTCACTCTCTCTCACTCACTCACTCTCTCATACTCACTCTCTCACATCTTCCAATCGAACAACTGAAGTGGTCATACAGTTTACATTGTCGGGATATATATCGATCGTATAGCATATAGCATATAGTAGTAATAGTAGCACAGCACAGCCAGCGTCCCAACATTGCACTAACTCGGAGAGACTCGAGGTTCCCCCTTTCTATGAACACCTGCTGCTCTCTCTCCTTCTCTCTCTCCTTCTCTCTCTCTCTGCATTTGTCTCTTGCTGCCAGACAAACAGCCAACAATCCAAATAGTACAAAACAAAATGATAATAAATAATTCGGACGGCTCGCCTGTCCCCTTTCCCAACAACTATTTGCTGCCCGCTGTCGCCGTCTCCTCTTTAGCCTCCTCGCTCGACCCACTGTCCTGCACACTTACGTCTTTCGCGTCGTTGCTGCCGTCCATTGCAGCAGCGGCGGCCTGCTCGGATTTCTTCGCGTTAGCGATGCCGAGTAAATGGTCTCCGAAGTCGTCGAAGCCGTCTATCTTGCCCAAGCGGGCCTTGAGGTACTCGATATCCGCCTCCATTCTATCTCACGTGTCAGCCAACTAACTCACTAACTGCACAACCATCACAACACATAAGCGTTATTATGATGGTCTAACTCACCGTTTCACAGCCGTCTCGTCCTCCGGCACAGCCTCCCGCAGCGCCTCGCCAAGCTGGCTCTTATAACTAGCGAACACAGGCGCCATGATAAGCCTAATCGTGCCCTCGGGTAAATGCTTAGTGAGCACGCGATGCAGGGTGATCGTCTCCTTAACCAGCGTCTCAACATAGAGATTCACCGCCGGCGCCCCGTCCTCCGTCTTCCTCTCTATGACCCAATCGAGAGCGCGGACGCTCTTCGCGTGCGCGGCGGCGCGCCCGCTCATGATCTCGACGAGCTTGTCGTAGATGCTGTTCCGGTGCTCCTGGTACAGCCTGCGGACCTTGTCGAACTCGCCCATGAGCGCCGCGACGGCGGCGCCGTTGACGCCGGGGCCGGAGCCGGCGTGGCGCCGGGCGAACTCGCGCGCGTGCGGGATCAGCGCCGCCACGAACGCGAGAGCCTGCGACGCCAGCGCCAGGTGCCGCGTCGTGATGTTCTTCAGCCCGGCGGAGCGCGTCGCGCCCGCGCCCAGGATCAGCTGCGTGCACCGCGAGTTGAACAGCTGCAGGTAGGCTATGAGGGAGGTGGACACCTCCGACGCCATCGACGGGATCCCCGTGATCAGGTGCAGGAAGTGCGACATGCCCTCGAGGCAGAGGATCGCCGAGTTGGGGAGGAGGAACGTCTCGGAGTCTATTACTGCAGTTCGCGGTTTGTCCTTGGTCACCCCGTTCGACTCTGACCTCGGCCTGCCGTTAGTCTCCGTCTTGCTCTCTCCTTCGGAGAATGGTAGCCAGATCTTGCTCCCTTGTAGCCATGCATCGCTATCCTTCGTGCTGGATTCTAGTATGCGATTAAGCAGGACAGTAGCATTGTCCGAGAAGTCTTTGGCACTCCATTGGTCGGACTCCATGCCCTGCGCTAGCTTCTGCTTCTCTGCATCGCCGTGTGATTGGATGAAGTCCTTGATCTGGGAATTAACCATATTTTTCAAAGATGTCCCGCTCCGGCCAGAGAACGCCTCGCACTCGTTCGCGAAATAAAGATTGAGGGTGAAGTATCGTAGGAACCATACCAGCGGCAAATGAGAGCTCTGGTCGGACCGAACACGAAGCACTTTCACAATCTTTTCGTGAGATATATCGACTGCCTGCCCGAGAAGGTTTGCCATATCCATGGTCAAATGGATATCTTCTTGAATGTCACGGTTGGCACTATTGAGAGGCGGCGATTTTAAAGGATTAGGCGATATTGGGCCTGCGCTATGCGCTGGCGCTTCTCCCATTGAACTCGCAACATCAAATAGCACCTTCACTTGGGTTCCCAGCCTCCGTAACGTCTCGGTGACACCGGTGTACATCTTGACGAAGAGGGCCTCGGCATCCTGTTCATCGAGTGCTCGAAGATTCCTTGCGAGAATGGACGATTTCTCCTGCTGGGTTAAACGTTTTGAACTTAGAGTAGATGAAGACATGACAGACTCGTTGTCATCATCGGCGGACGTAGGAAGAGGCCGTTTGATGAGATTTCGGACTTCGCGCAGTACGATCTCCCGATAGGTAGCTATAGCGATAGTTATGTGCTTTGCGCGGTGTAATCCGTATAAAATCGGCATGAGTTGTGAGCGAAGGTCCTCGGTATTGGTCAGATAAGCCGGAAACGCTGATGGGTCTTTGCTTTGCCTGTTACGAGATCGCATGGCAGAGTCACTCCACCTGAGTAGGACATCCTGGGTTGAGACCGTATCAACGTGATGCCTTAAGTCTCCGAGTAGTACGTTGATGAGCTTAGACTCGTATGCTTTGCCAACACGGAATCGTAGAGTAGAGATGTCACTATTAACCCCTTGAAGCGCAACAGCGTCCCTTAAATCCCGGAGTTGAGGCGCAGGGGTTCCGATATTCTGGCCAAAATGAGGTGTCTGTCTGCCTGCAATCAGCTTCTCCAACGAGTCCATACTGTCCAATGCTGGGTCAAGATCTCCAGAATCCACCAAAGCCTCGCTTGTGGCTACCGATTCCACAATTTCTTTTAGTTGCCGAACAGCATCGTTCAGTTGCTTGAGGTTTTCGCGCCGCCGCTGCTTTTGAACAATCTCTAACCCATTATTTGCAATTTCGTGATCCAGTACCTCGAGCTCTTTGCGCAACGTCTTTATTTTTTCCACGGAATCAGCAGCTTCCGCGTGTAGTTCCCTCAGTGATCCCAATGCCGTGAAAAAAGTCGTCGAAGCCGTCGAAATAGAAGAAATAAGATGCATCTCAATCGTGTCCATATACCACGATAATTTCTCCTGTAGGATCGCGTTCGTAGCAAGGGATTTCCGCGGAGCCGGTGCGTTCCCATTGGCAGCGTTCTTGTCGTCTGTAGCATTAGGCGCCTGTCGAACTACCTCGGATCGTTCGCTGACAATGTCAAAGGTACGAGGATTCTCGAGATGGAAATCGTCATCGAAATAGACATTGGGGATGGTTGACAAAGGGGGTGGACCCTGATTTGCCTTTCGACTGAAGCCGGAACTGGATCTCCGCCGCCGTAGAGGACGCGCTGAGGGGGATCCAATAGGCGAAGGCGAAATGGACCTAACCGAGGCTGCTGACGTCTTCCGCGAGCTCGACGGACGACTGCCTGGTCTCAGGTGGCTATCATCTAAAACCTCGTCGGCTTTGCTGCGCCGAAAGATGTGTTCGCTACCGTCATCGTCGCTCTCCTTCACCCGCCTCAGCTGTTCGTACAAAGCGCCCACTTGGGACAGATACGGCGTGAAGTCGGAGCTATCGACGTGGGGTACGTTCGTTAAGGTGACGGGTGGTATGTCTCGGGCGGTGGGCGGTTTATGTGCACTCGAAGCGGGAGCAGCGGTATGTGGGAGCAGGCCGGTGCGGACGATGGGCGGTTGGAGCAGCGTAGAGATAGCGTTTTGGCCTGTCTCGTGGACAGACTGGGACCAGCTGCTGGACGTATCAAGGTGGCCACCAATTGAATGTATAGAGCTCGCAGTGGAATCTCGTCGTGTGGAGGCAACGGAGCCTTGTCGATGGAAAGCGAATTCGTTCTTGGACATGGGCGACAGTGGTGGCAGGCTGTCGACCGACTTGCGAGCTCCCGGGTTGGAGAACATGGTGGCCTAGCAAATTGTCTTGCGCTTACAAGACAAGATGAAGCGAGAGAAGCCCAAAGGCTTGTTGACAAGGCTCGCGAGAGGCTACCGGGAACACATAGCTAGGTAATATTTATTAAATGGCAACTGACAGTCTCAACAAGACGCCAGCGGCTCGGGTGTAAGTTGCTTGCTGACACCTCAGCGCAACCGATGAATGGCTGCAGGAGGTATGTAAGCTGGAGGCTGGATACTGGAGACTGGAGACTGGAGACTGGAAGCTCTTAGTCGGGAGGAAAGTCACAATGTCACTATGATGCTAGATTGAGTATGGTGAATACAGTGAGTATAGTGACCTAGATCTAGATCTAAGAGATTGGTAGATATGGACGTTTGGTTTTGGTTGAGTATGTAAATGCAGAAATGCAGTTTACGAATTAGCGGGTATTAGGATGGATGGAGAGGGTGGATGTGGTACATGTAAGTGTTATGTGGTATCGCAATGGAAGCTACGTATCAGGAGAGCTTGCCGTGTTAGGTGGCCGGCAGGGTGGCAGCTGGGTGGTTGGAGAGGGTGGTTGCTCTTCCGCATAACGTTAGTGCCCGCAGGTGGTCAGTGCATATACATAAGAGCAATTCCTGCGATTCATTTATAATCGGACTTGAATATATCGCACGTGACCGCGCAACCACGCAAGATAACATCCCGACAGCCCGAACAGCTTTGACAGCCGCGGAGCACTTGACATGCGTTCCCGGCCGCTGCCAAGAAACCTTGGAAGCCTTCAGGGGTTCATTATGCCTATACCTTCCATTCCCGATTGGGTTTGGTACCTTATGCAAGCTCTCAACGCGCTACGGAGTACGTACATGTACAAAACGCGTCTCTATCTCAATTTCGCGTTTCAATTAACGCGAAAGTCCAGCAGTCCAGGTCCCGATTAATAAAATTGATACTCACATTGAAATTCACAACCCCTCCGTCGTTGGCGGTCAACAACTACGTCCCCTATACCCATTCCACAACCTCAACTTATACTATACGTCTAAGGTTGTTTCGCATTTTGTCAAGTGCACAAGATGGATCGCCAATCGGTCTACTCCGTTTCTGTTTTCCAGTCCTCCCATGCAGGGTCCAATGAAGACACCAGACTGCAAGTCCAGGAGCAGCTGGTCACCTTCATCCTCCAGTTCAGACATGACAACATATTTGTCTACAGGTGAGCGCAACTCTCCAACCCTCGTTCCTTGATTGGGTTGGGTACTAATTATGATCCAGAGATCAATTGCGAGAAAATGCCTTGCTCAAGAAGTACTACTGTGATGTGAATATAACAGATTTGATCAAGTACAACGAAGAGCTGGCGCATCGCTTGGTCACAGAACCTGCCGAGATCATTCCACTGGCGAGTCGCATCATACTAGAAGACATCAAACAAGAAACAAACTAATTCCATACAGTTTGAAGGAGCATTGCGGAAATGTACACACCGAATTGTCTTCCCTCACGACCCCAAGGCCGTCATCCCCGAACACCAACTACTCCTCCACTCTACCGCCGAAGATGTTTCCATCCGAAACCTCGACTCGGAAACCATCGCAAGACTGGTCAGAGTGCCCGGTATTGTAATCGGAGCCTCCGTCATGTCCTCGAAAGCCACCGAATTACATATCCAATGCCGGAATTGTCTGCATACCCAGCTAGTTCCCATCCTAGCCGGCTTCACTGGTGTCACACTACCAAGACAATGTGGTCGTCAGCGAGCTGCAAACGACCCCTCTGAAAAGTGTCCCATGGATCCATACTTCGTTATCCATGAGAAGTCCAAGTTTGTGGACCAACAAATTATCAAGCTGCAAGAAGCCCCTGATCAGGTCCCAGTCGGTGAACTCCCTCGACATGTCCTCATCTCTGCGGATCGATATCTCACGAACAGGGTCGTCCCAGGCTCAAGATGCACCATTATGGGCATCTTCTCCATCTACCAGAACAAGGGCTCCAAGAAATCTTCAACTAGTGGCGCAGTAGCGATCAGAACACCATACTTACGAGCTGTGGGTATCCAGACAGATATGGATTCAACAGCGAAGGGCCATTCACTCTTTTCCGAGGAAGAAGAGCAAGAATTCATGGAGCTTAGCCGAAGGCCTGATCTCTACAATATCATGGCTGACTGCATTGCGCCGTCAATCTACGGAAACCGAGATATCAAGAAGGCCATATTATGCCTGCTCCTCGGTGGCTCCAAAAAGATTCTGCCAGATGGCATGAAGCTGAGAGGTGATATCAATGTACTTCTACTTGGTGACCCGGGTACGGCGAAATCCCAGCTGTTGAAGTTCGTCGAGAAAGCTGCACCCATCTCCATCTATACCTCTGGCAAGGGTTCCTCGGCAGCTGGTCTGACGGCATCAGTCCAACGCGATCATTCCACACGGGAATTTTACCTAGAAGGCGGTGCCATGGTGTTGGCGGATGGCGGCGTCGTCTGTATCGACGAGTTCGACAAGATGCGAGACGAAGACCGAGTGGCCATCCACGAAGCCATGGAACAGCAGACGATCTCGATCGCCAAGGCAGGCATCACCACGATCCTCAACGCCCGGACGTCCGTCCTCGCCGCCGCCAACCCCATCTTCGGCCGCTACGACGACATGAAGACGCCGGGCGAAAACATCGACTTCCAGACGACCATCCTGTCCCGTTTCGACATGATCTTCATCGTCAAAGACGAGCACACCCGCGAGAAGGACGAGCGCATCGCCAAGCACGTCATGGGCATCCATATGGGCGGGCGCGGGCTCGAGGAGCAAGTCGAGGGCGAAGTCCCCGTCGAGAAGATGCGCCGGTATCTCAGCTACTGCAAATCGTAAGCTAACACCCCTTCCCCTTACCCACCCCAACAGACCCACCTTGCTCTCCAAAATACCCCCCCAAGCAAAGCAAAGCTAACCCCCCATCCCAGGCGTTGTGCCCCCCGCCTCTCCCCCGAAGCAGCCGAGAAGCTCTCCTCGCACTTCGTGTCCATCCGGCGACAAGTGCACGCCTCCGAGCTCGAAGCGAACACGCGCTCCAGCATCCCAATCACAGTGCGCCAGCTCGAAGCCATCGTGCGCATCACGGAGGCGCTGGCCAAACTGACCCTGTCGCCCGTGGCGACCGAGTCCCACGTCGACGAGGCCATCCGCCTCTTCCTGTGCAGCACCATGGACGCGGTCACGCAGGGCAGCGCGAACCACGGCAGCCGCGAGCTGAACGAGGAGGTCTCGCGCCTGGAGGCGGAACTCCGTCGGAGACTGCCCATCGGCTGGAGCACGTCGCTCGCGACGCTGCGACGGGAGTTCGTCGAGGCGAAGGGGTGTAGTGAGCAGGCGCTTAATCGCGCGTTGATGATTCTGCAGAGGAGGGATACGATTATGTTCCGGAACCAGGGGGCGCAGGTTTACCGGAATGGTGCGTGAGTGTGTGATTCGTGCCTGGGGAGGGGGATTCAGGGGTGGTACATGTAGTGAGATGATCATGGTAGCCTGTCTGTCTGTCATTAGGGGGGGGGGGGAAGACGTGTGACTGGTTGCCTATGGTGGACGTAATGATGATGGATTCCTGTTCTGTTGGCACTCATGGGTTCGGAGTTCCGGATGTGCTTGCTGGTTAATTGAGACAGATATGGTCGGTCATGATGAGTTTGAGGTGTACATGAGTACGATTGTAGGCACGATGGTGCGGGTACCAAACGGATGAAGCATTTGCAATACAGTCCTAGATCGTTGAGTTTGTCGTGATGCCTATGGTGTAGATTTTCATGGCAGATATCACTGCTGCAAGCTAAACTGTTATACTACGTACGGTATGGTGATGAAATCTGCCATCATAAGGGATTGTCTAAGCCCTTTAGTCGTGAAATCGAGTATACGGACCAATGGCGAGCTGTGAAGACAGTTCATGATTCTCAGCTGATATATACCCCCTAAGCCACACAAACCGCATATATCTATCTACCATGTATAGAATCCCCTCGGTACCGGCCAATCGATACAACATCCGACTCCAGACTCACCCAGGGAATAAGACCCCATGCATGTCAGAAATCAAATACACACATACATAAAGCCAGTCAGGCAACGTGTTGTAGGAAAGCGTGGACATAATTCGGTTTATATAGTAACTACCCCTGAGCCTCAGCCTGAGCCTGGGCTCGAGGGTCCAAGTTCCATACACGTATCGAAGAAATTACAATTCAATCAATCTCGCCTGCTAAAAAGCTTCAAAACATCTCTAGCAACCTTGGAACCATGCATGAGGAACCAATACGATTTCCTCTCTTTCTCTCTCATCTCACAAACCACGCTCAACCCCTACATATACCACCATTCATCTTTATTTCATCCATCCATTCAACTATCCATCTCTTCAAACATAAGCAACAACATTATCAACCCGCATCCTCCCCTCGACCCCCAGCCCCGCCTCGCCCCCCACGACCGCAGGTCCCCGGACCACGATCTCGCCGGCGTAATCCTCGTCCGTGATCGTGCGCGTAGGCGTATCCCTAAACAACACCTCCGTGCTGCTTAGCGGCGGGCCGAAGTGCGACCCGCTCCCGTCCCCATGCAATCGGTAGTCGTGGAACTGGGTCTGGGCCGCGGCGCCCGCGACGGGCGCCGCCGTGAGCGCGTAGACGACGCGCGCGCCGGTGAACACGCGCAGGTCGGACAGCTCGGCCTCGGAGAGCAGCGGGGTGTCGCCGCCGGCCGCCTCGCCCACGTACAGCAGGCGCAGCTTCCCCGGGGTGATGCCCACGGCGGGGCGCAGCGCGTCGTTGTACGAGGCCAGGAAGGAGGTGGCGGGCATGGCGCCGTTTTGTACGATGCTGCGCGTCTGCGCCCAGTGCGAGGCGCGGCTGAGGAGGGAGGCGGCGGTCCGCGCCTTGGTCTCCGCGTGCGTCTTCTTCAGGGTCTGTGGAGTCGCGACTACGACGGTGGGCGCGATGCCGGTCGTGGCGAGGCTGAGGTCGGGCGCGGTCCCGGCGACGGAGTTGAAGGCCACGGATGAGTTGGAGTAGAGGGCGGCGAGGGTGAGGACGAGAGTGAATGATGAGGAGAGCGATGCCGCCGGCAGGAACAGGTCGGCCGGCGAGAAACGTTCCCTGACGGGTACTGCGGTGAGTTGGGCCGAGATGGCGGAGACGAGATTTCCTTGCGTGAATCGGACCATTTCCTCGAGTTTGCTAGGTTTAGATTGCCAGAAGATGATGACGTCCTGGACCTCAGCCTTGGGGTCGGACGGAGGCAGTTCTGTGCCGGCCGTGACGGGGTTATCGTTTAAGATGTCTTGCCAGGTAGACACGTTAACTCTACCACCCATGCCCTTGGGTACCTCATTCCAGTCTAGATGCTTGCTGCCCTCATCGACAACCCAGATGAGTTGACGGAGGGCTGGATAGCCATTAACGACACTGTCAAATGGGAAAGCGCCTGGTGCAGTAACCACGGTGTCGGCACCGGATCTCTGAAGCATTGAGACGACCGTGCTCTCCGGCTGGTCAAATGGAAGGAGGATAGGGGTCAAGTTGTAGAAACTGCACGCGAATAATGTTGCGATGAATTCGATAGAGTTAGGGAGGTAGATGGCTACCTTCTTTCCTCCTTGAGATGCAATGTGCTGTCCAACAAGATTGATTTGCCGAGTAATGTCGCCTACAAACTGTTAGTTCTAAATCATTCCAAGCAGGATGATAATTCCATACCGAGGGTATGCTCGAGAACTTTCTCGCTTCCCAACACAGTCAAGATACGCCCCTTTCCCTTAGGACCATTTTCGTCTGGTGTTCCGGACACAGCTCTCCGCCAGACATCCCTCAAATCACCATCTCTACCCATGGACCATTTCGAAGCACCTGGCTCCTTGACGTTCAAGCCGCTGTTGAGAGGCATGCTGTGTGGGGCCGAGTGTCCACGGTAGACAGGGGATTCCCCTTCTTGACGGACGGCTGAGCCTGAAGCCTGGCGAGCCAGAAGCATAGGATGGATTTCTGGTTCAACCCGGGTCATGACAGAGTACGTTATAAGCAGCACAAGGCCAGTGACAATAGCAGTAGAGTAGCCATTCCACTGGGCAAGGAGGGAGCTCAGCCCCTCGTCGAGCTGGTTCAAGATGCCTTCGGCACTCATGATGGACGACGACAAGGCTAGGCTATAAGTGCTTACGAAGCTAGACAAGGACGCAATGTCTCGAGTGAGTGTTCTCGTTTACACACTCTTAAGTTGTCATTGATATATAACGCCACCATCGAATATCACAAAGTAACATTGATGAGAGAAGAGAGAGTAAAGCAGCGTTGAGGGATGAGATATGCTGACTGAAATCGAAGGATGAAATGGCTGTTGGGTGGGGCGTAGACCTCCAGGCTGTGACGTCCCAACTCGGGCGGATGTGTCGTTCGAATCCCGAGCCATGGCGCACAGGCCACATGAGGGAAGCACATTATTACATAATGAAGACCAACATCTCCATGACTAATTTGGGAAGTACCCACGTACCTTTACCCACGTATCCGCATGTACATCCGTACCTTGGTACCCACCTAAGAACATTGAATTGTGGCTCGAGGGGCACTAGCGGGATCCCTGCCTGTGGCTAGAGCTGCCCCTGCCCTGCCAGCCTGCCTATGGCATTGTTTTCGCAACGCCTGGAAAGCACATGCAGCCTCCCAAAGAAAACAAAGCAACAATTGGCAGGCCATTTCAACGACAGCTGCTTTCGCAGCACGGCGATACTAACCAACCTCAGGTACTTACTAACAAAACAGGTAATACGACCACTTCTATGCAAGTTCGATATTTAGTAGCCTTCAACAGCTTTTCCTCCCTTCATCAAGCTACCTAACCTGGGTTGTCTCCAACGAGAGAAGCGCCCGCGCAACCTCCAGGCGACAACCTGCGACAACCTCAGAGCAACAGCCACGTATTCATATCTGTATTGCGACACAAATCCCGCAAGCATGTCTTCGTCAACGGCCCAGGTTGCGCTATCGACCCCGAAGAAGACTCCCACGACGCCAGCGACGCCAGTTGTCGACAGCCCAGGCAATTGGAAACACCCGCGACTGCAAGAGATCACCCGGCGGCAGAGCAAGAACAACTTCACCGAAAAGAATATTAAGCATATCGCCATAGACATCGCCGTCTTCCTAGCGGTGCTCGGCATACACTCTCTTCTCGCGAGCTTCCTGCCGCCTAAGCGTTCATTTCCCTACTAGTATGCCAGATCCCAGCCCCCAGCTCAACCTATAGACCACATAGCTAACATCGCCATCCAGTGTCTGGCAATACACCAGATATTTCTACTGGACCGCTCTCGTTATACCCGTCATCGATGGATTCTTCCAATGTCTCCCCTTGATGAGGGCGAAAGACGACATGTCCGACATCCCCCTGACCCCCGGACAAAGACGCCTGCTAGGACTGCCGCCGTCCTCAGCACCGCCGACCCCGGGATCCGTGTACAGTACGCCGCCGCGGTACTCGCGCACGCCCTCGATCTCCGGCTCTGCGGGTAGCAAGCGCAGCTTCTCGATCTCACCGGCGTCGAACCGCAGCGGCGCCTCCAACTACGGCAGCCCGGCCGCCGGGAATGGGGGCAGTGGAGGCTTCAACGCGCTGGCGTCGCCGGGCAGCCCGCTGCTGCAGAAGGCCATGAACGGCGCCCGCCGCTCGTCCTTCGGATCCCTGGGCACCCCGACCCCGCTGGGTGGTGGCCTGGGTGCTAGCCTGGGCGCTAGCACGGGGTCGTTCTTCGGAAGTGTAGGCCCGGACACCCCGAGTCCGAGTTCCGCGAACGGAAAGAGGAGCACGGTCGGCCTGAACAGTAAGTGGCTGTACGAGAGAGGCCGGGACCGCAGGAGTTCGGGCAACGCGTGGTTGTACGCGTGATAGTCGTACGGCAACATAGGTAGTGAGAAGTACGACTACAAGTTGCTGTTTGTATGAGCAAAATTACAGTAATAATATAAACAAAATTTAATCAAGCATGGCGTTCTTCTAGTATACGGAGAGAGATATCTTGATCATCTAAGATATCTAGGAATATTCGGATGAAAAGCATTTCCAGAAGGCAGAGAATATCACTGTATTGACTGGTCCAGAAGTCCGGACGTAGATGTTGGAATAGAACTAGAAATATTCCTATCAAAACACCTATAGCGAGACTTAAATGTATCTATTAAACATCCCAGATATCTCTAAGCATGCAGTTCCGAATTCACTCCAGCACTACGTAAAGGCCGTCTGCTGCCGGTTGTTATGTCCCTATCTGTACTGCGAGACAAGCACAGGCAATGAAAGGTCTGTCAGAGGGTTCTATGCACTAGCATAGGTTTAAAGACGAATTACAATATATCTACATACACTTCAAGCAGACCGGCTAAGACGCTGATGTCTTCAACGGAATCAGAGCGTCCGCAAAAGCGTAAGGCGACCGAAAAGACCTGGGGCGAGACTCGCAAACAGATCGTCAAATGGGAAAAGTATGCTTCATACTGGAAGTCAATCTCAAGCGGAGTCTAGCTAGAAAGTCCGAACAAGTTCAGTTGATGATCATACAGTCTCATCATATGCCACAACATCATGGGGACCTCACTTATGTTCTGATAGTGAGAATCTTGCCGGTCCCTTGTTCTTTACATTATTCTATTTTAATAAAGTGACAATCTGTGGATGTAGTTGATTATCACGTCAGTCTGAGAGTTGGTCCACACGATTGAGCTCAGTGAGATTGGTGGTACGGGCCGTATGATACTGGTCAGGGAATACAGGAGGGGTCCAAGGTCCCGCCGATCTCCAGGCTCTCCCCCTCGCCTTCGCTTCCTCCTCCCAATCAGTCGTTGCTATACCGAGGGTGTCAACGTCACCGTGGATATACTCCTTCACTTTCTTTAACATGCCTTGTCTCAGCATGGCCAAGAAAGGGATGACGTGAAGTTTGGCGTTCGAATCCTTCCCCGAGGCCCTCAGCCTGGATCCAGCCCCAAGGATGTTATTCAACCGGAGGTTTTCCAAGGAGCCAGCACCTGACGATGTGCCAGCTGGGCAGCTGAGACTTCAACATGTATTAATTACCTACTTATTAGAATTATATCGGGATAAGTTACGCTCCTTGGAGATTGGTTATTACAACTGTTAGGAGCTGCTAGCCTTCTGGCGCTATTATTGAAGAGGCCGGAGTTACCAAATCATTTTGTTATAATAAATCCAACCTGGTTATTACAATGATTATTCATAAATTAATCACAGTTTAGCATAAAGGATTCGGGACTTTCCTAGACGCTATTGCGACCCTATTGAAAAGAAACAGCTTATATTGGATGATCCTCCCACCTGAATCCAAAAATTTCCCGACGTTTTGGAAGAAGTTTGCAGATGAGAAAGGGATGGGTTACCTCAAAGCATTACCCGGATCAACTAATGTAGACAACTATCCGACTATAAAGGTAAAGAAAAGCCCAGCCGAGGTACAAATAAAGAAAATAGCAAATAAGAAAAGGAAAGAAGAGCAAGAGTTTAGTACAGTGGTGAATAGCAGGCCTTTTACCTTTAGGTTAACTGAACTGGTATGTAATAGTGGCATTTTATATATTCTTACTAGACATAAAACTTGCAGCTGAAAACAACTAATCTCCATGTAAGAAAAATTTCAAAGAACCAAACACTTCTGGGCTGTCTGGGGACGCTGAGACTAATGTATCTCTGTATGATTCAGTTCCTTCTACAATCATTTGGTGAACTCTGTGTATGGAAAGTAGCCAAGCTGGCTCTGGGACTGTGACTTGTGAAACGAAGAGTACTTCTTTATTCATTTCCTTCATGCTTCATTCATGAACTATCTAGCAGCTGGCAAAAGCAAACTCGGTATTTTGGGAGTCTGACTTGTCTTCGTCGGACTACGCCATTTGTGCCAGTTGCGACCTCACTAGGATCCATAGATACCAAGTTGGAAATATGGCTGCCCTTGTACACATCAACGAGATCTGGCCGGTTGGCGTCGTTCCGGTTGGCGTCGTTCCGGTTGGCGTCGTTCCGGTTGGCGTCGTTCTGCAGGTACTCCAACGGTGTGAGACCAGTACCAGGGATTTTGCCGTAGAGCAACTCCTGGATGATGAATTGCTCTAGCTATCCACTGTCTCTGCTTACAACAAGTACTCCCGTAATCCTCAACCGGCCCAGCGGTCCCATCAATTCAATTCAATCAATTTTTAGCTAAATATGATTGAATTGATTAGTCATCCGCTGAATTACCCCTGAAATTACCTCTAAATTACCGCCATCCCCCCTAAACCTCCTGGAATAACAAAATTGTTAGGTGAGGCTTACGAACGTAATAATAGTCAGCTCTTAACAAGGGTAATAGTACGGGGCATAAGCTGGCTGATATAATAAGGAAAAACAACAATAGGTGATTGTCACCATAGGTGGCTCTTATATAAGAGAAGATAATATTAAATTAAATCGAAAGGCATCAATTCTATATATATTTATAACTGAATTGAATCAATTGTTGAAAATAACGAGTTGCTTCAAACTGATCAGTTCAAAGTAATTCAGTTGAATTTTCCTTTTGAATTAATGGGACTGCTAGCCTAACTCCTATCTCTCACCCCTTATCCCTCTTCGACCACAAACATATCCCTCTCCCATCCAAACCACTTCGCCAGCCTCTTCCCCATGGTCGAAAGCATAATTGGATCGATCTTGGGCTCCGGGTGCGGCTGGTGAAACACAATCGTCCCCCCGATCTCAGGGTGCCGGAACACGACCGCGGATCCGTTGCCCTGGCGCGCCTCAAAACCCGCGTGCGTCACCACGTCCACGAACTGCTGCCACCTGAAGGTGCGGCTCGCCGGCGGCTCGCCCGGCACCGGGAACATCTGCGCCAGCAGGACCATGTGATGGGGCTTGACGGCGATCTTGCGGGCTTCCTCTTCCTTCGGCTCCGGCTCCTCGCGCGTCGGTTCCTGCGTTGCGAAGGGGAGGGGCTGGGGGTCTGGTTCCGCGGGGGCGGGGGGCTGGCCGCGGGTCTTCTTCTTCGGTGTCTTCTTGCTCGCTTCGGCGAGGACCGTCTTCTTCAGGTTCTTCGTCACGGCGTCCAATGTCGTCGTGAGGCCTTGGGTTAGGTGAGGAGGTTGTTTCCCCGAGGACTTGGCCTTGCGGCTTTGAAGCCTGGCGTTCTCTTTCTCGATGCAGATGCGCACGTGCTCTTCCTCCGCCTCCTTCTCTCGACGGTAGCGCTCCGAGGAGCGTGCGCCTAGGATTTTCTTGGTCCTGGCTATGTAGTCCTTTGAGATGCCGCCGGTCCTCATGGCCTGCACGAGCTGGTGTTCGTAGGCGGCCCACAGGCGGTCCAGGGCGTCGCGGGAGGCGCGGACTTGCTGCAGCCAGTGCATGTCGATCTTTCCCTTGGGCCACTCGTGCTCGGTACAAAATGCCTTGAGCTCATTGTACGGTAGGTGACATCCGTGGCTATCTAGCACCGTGGCCATGTCCCTGAACTCCAGCACGAGGCGATGGTTCTCCTTGACCTCGGGGATCCAGGAATACTCCTTGCGTGCGCATCTGTTCCACCCACGCGCACACTGGATCGCGGTACGGATCTCGTCCAAGGCGGCGGCGTTGTCTACTATTTTCATGAGCTCGGGCGTGATGCGCTGGCGCTGACTTTTGCTGGTCTCCAGCTCTCGGTAGAAGGTCTGTATGTAGACTACCGGATCGAAGCTCCAGCGGCGAAATTCGTCTTGGCACATGCTCTTGAGGCTCCAGATGAGTCGGTCCTGATGGTACCAGTCAGGAATGGAGTAAATAACGTATCCGGGGCGCGTAGGGTCTATTGTTGCGAACGCATAGCCTTCTTGAAATCTACGCTGAAGCGGAACAGCTTGCTTGATGTTCATTATGCAAAGGCATAGGGACCTAGTACAACTCAAGAATAACTGAGCCACTGCATGGTCATACCGGTACTGATTCAGAGAAGATCTGTCTTCTGATAGAGCCCGGTGATACTCAATGGTGTTTTCGCATTCCTTCACCAACAGCATCAACCAAAATTGCCAGTCTAGCACATATCTCATTATTTGGAGACTAATAATATGAAACTCATAGTCCTTGTCAATGTTTTCGAGAAGCATACTTGATGAAAGTTGCCGGACCATCTGCTGCAAATACTGAGGGTCGGTCTGCATTAGGTACAGCTTGTCGGCTTCTGCCTGGTATAGTGAAGTCAACGTCTCAAGCACTTCAGTTGGGTTGAATGTTGGTGGAGCTGAAAATGGTCGGTTGAGATATGTAGAATTCAGAAAACCCGTTCCTAGAGAGAATCCGTTTTGTACAAGCTCGTCCCACTTTGACATCTGCTTACTAGATAGAGGTAACAGCGTCAATGGCCCTTGGCTCAGAAGGCCTCCTGCCAGAGCAGTATCCGGACTCGAAGTCGCGTGTTGGGCCTTAGCACGCCTTGCCACAATTTGACGCAATAGGGCTTCAACACAGCGTCTAAGAAGCTCCATCATGTTACTCTGGGCCGCTAAGAGGTATAGGCCTCGACCAAATCCGACTATCTCGTTGCGGTGCGCTCGCAAACGGTCCCAGGGAGTCAAATGACCAAAATTGGGATCAGTCAGGTCAATGCAGTGAGCATTATAGATATAAGGCAATACATCTTCCTGGTCTGCATATACTGTCTGTGTCATGTCAAATAAGGCCCAATCCTGGGGGGGAAATGTCGTTCGATAGTACAGTAGGGCCAACAATGGAATATGCGATTCTGCGAGCTTCTCAACATCCAAGTAGGGCAGTAACCAACTATGTTTATAATCTTCCACCCACGTTCCGTTAGGACTTTGCTGGATTCGCTGTTCAGTTCTCTCGCGGGTGTCTTGATTATAAGGCTCTTGAAGCAGGCTCATAAATCCCGAGAGGCTGGTTTCGAAAAGATTGACTTCTGAATTCAGTATCTCTTTTCTCTTGTGCTGCGACAGCTTCTTCCACAAGGCAACGATTGAGTCGGCCTCTTGAATTACGACGGTTTGCAGATATTGCCGATCATCTTGTATCTGCTTTCGCAATCTATCCGTCTGTTGGCGTGCGTAGTCATCGGACACATGTCTTGTGGATGGAAAGTACCCATTGAAACAAACGATGCAGTCTTCACCGCAATCAAACGGGAATGAAGGTGGTGTTGATGGATCCATTGGTTGCCCAGGAAGACTGTGATGGTGCTTAGATCTATCGGCATGCGATACTATTTTCTGTGGCCTCGATCGAATCAGAGTTGCCCAAGTCTGCGCAGCTTGTTCATTCCGCTGCTCTCGCAACTTGGCCAGGTCCTCACCAGGGTCCATGATGGGCGTTTCTCGAAGACGTTTAGACTAAAACTTATCATTCACAGAAAATAACACTGTGACAAAGAACACTGTTGGATGTCTTGTCTCTGTGTTGAGCGTTGATGTTTTTTTTCTGCGCGCCGAGAACGGTGTGATGAAGGACGACGCAACTATCCGGAATTTGACGGGCAAGTGATAACACTGACTGCTTCGTTGCGGAGGAACGACAGCGCGGGGCATTTCATTAGCTAATTATTAAGTATGGAAACTGCTAGATTTGAATGTACCATTCGCTAGAATACATATATACAACGAGAATACAACCTGCCAGTCTTTCCTCACTTTTCCTTGTGGCCTTGTCGCAGTGCAATAGTGTGGCGTCTTATGTAGAAGGCACTATATAAACTCCATCACCAGATCTTTCAGAGGATTCACAAAAGTGAGTCACATAGCTAAAGTATGTATATAATGTAAGAGCATATTAGAAAAGGAGCTAGAGGTTCCTTGGTTGCAGGAATGTCATTGCAGTTGTTTTCAGGGGGAAAAGCCACTTGCCCCGATGATAATTATGCGATCAAACCATTGAAAGAATCTACCGCTTCCATAAAATTAAGCTTCTGGTCAGCTAACATGCAGTATTTAGACAAGTCACCTCGTTGCCTTTCTCCAGGCTCCGAACCGGCTAAGGCCGTGGCAAGGTAAGAGCCTCCATTCCAGCAGTCTACATGACAAGGACATAAAAGACAGTAACTCGCGGGAAAGTCGTTGAGGGGACAGTACTTTAGGAGACAGTGCTTTAGGAGGTAATAGTTTAGTGCTCGGACTTGAAGCTCCAAGGCCTCAACATCCAATGTGTACATTAGGTAAACCACGAAGACATGCCAAGCATTATGAGCAAGCCTCCACAGAGCTATGTACATGAATACTGCCTGCCCTGCCTGCGAAGAATTTTATACAGAGCTTAGCACTTAATCAGAAAGACAGGTGGACGGGGAGAAGGCCGTTCTATTTATGTCGTGGTATATGCGATGGTATACAGATGGAGAGTTTGCCTCTTTTAAGACCCAGCACACACACACCCACCAGCTACCGAAGCGAAAACTATTAGCACTATTAGGATTCAAACCTCGCAACTTCAGTAGCCATATATGTATGGCGTGCCATGCAAGTATCTGACACTAGAGAAAAGCTCACACCGGTACACGTGTAGGGCAACCAAGTTTCACACATCATGTATGAAAGAGCAAGCACTCAATTTCCATACACGCAAGTATTTGATCCTAGAGAAACGTCAACACCGATCTACGCATACGCCAAATTTCACAATCACATTCAAAAAGCAAGAGCTAAGTTTCCATTACGGCCCCTTTCTCAGGGGTCCTCTTCATTTCTTCTTCTTTCTTCTACTACGCGGCAAATCATGCCACTGTACTATGTATTGTATTGTATGCCATTCGACGATGTCATCAGCCAAATAACGACAGGATCGATAGGGTGCGTGTGTCTGTGTTTTTGACTCCCATACTCCAATAATGGCCATCAGTGATCAATGATGATGCTTTCATCATGAATGCTTTCTTTTCCCCTCCCACCTACCTACCAGATTGCTCTCGTAAGTGTGTCTTGTGTGTCTGTGTGCGTGTAATGTATCGAAGAAAAAAACAGCAACAACAACGCCGGCTAAAGCAATGATACAATACAATCGTTTGCTGGTTTGAGGTTTGATTTGTTTTAAGTTTTGGTTTTGGTGTTCGTGGCTCCGTACCGGAGGGTCTCATCCTCCTCATCTCTGCCACCGTTTCCAAAACTTCCAGGCCGGCCCCTTCCGTCCCCCGGACCTGCTCGTCTCCCGTTTCGTGACCTGGTCCCGGCCCTGTATCCTCCAGAAGAAGACCGGGATGCCGGCGAGCACGAACGTGATGACGATGAGCGTCTTCATCGGCTGCGCGAAGACCGCGCGGCTGAGCAGGAACAGGCTGACGCAGCAGAAGATGATCGGCGTCGTGATCCAGGTCTTATACGGCCTTTCGAGATGCGGTTCCTTCACCCGCAGGATAATGAGACCCAGGACTGTCAGGAAATAGAAAGAATACCCCGCCACGCCGTAGAACGTAAGCAGCTCGCCAAACTCGCCCACAATGACATATATCGCCGTCAAGACGCCGTTTAATACCAATGCATTGACCGGTGTGAAAAAGAGCCCCGTTTCTTCGTCGCCGATCATATTATGTAATCGTCTTGAGAACCAGTTTCTTGACCTGGTGGTCGACATCCCGGGTTCATGAGAGCCGATACCGACGCGACCAATGACAGTGGGGACGTAGCCTTCCTTGGCGGCGGCGTAAACCAGTCGACTACTTGTGAACGTAGAGGAATTGAGTGAGCCGAAACATGAAGCGCTGACGATGAGCGCAAATACAAGCGAGCCAATGGGTCCGAATATTTTGTTACCGAACAGCACGGCGACGGTGTTTGTGGAGTTCAGAGCCTTCAGGGGAAGGACGAGGAAATACGAGATGTTAGCGAGGAGATAGCAAATGATCACGAGAGGCATGGCCGTGTGGATGACACGCGGGAGGTCTCTTGAAGGATTGCGAAACTCGCCCACTACATAATTCGTCTATGGATTTGCCTTCAGTCAGCATTATTGAACAATGGAAGACGTCTGAGAGGGTCCTCGAGGTGCTACTCACGTTGTCCCAACCATCATAAGCCCAGAGTCCGGCATATAAAGCCACGGCCCAATGGCTCCCGTCTGTGCTCGTGCCCTCCCACCAATCATGGTTCTTCCAGTCGGTATTTGCCGTGCCCGAAGAGGAAAACCCGGTGGCGGCCACCACTATTCCGCACACAGTGACACCAATTAACGCAATAAACTTTAGGAACATTAAGGCGTCATTGACGCGAGTGCCGAGCTTAGTCGAGACGCAATTCAAAAATGTCACGAGGAACAAGCCCACGAGTCCCATGCCTTTGTTGATCCAAGGATTTATCGTCTCGGCCTCGGCCCCGATCACGGCGCGCACAAGATATTCTCCCATCACAATGGCGATGATGGCGGCGCTCCCCGGCTTAAGAACGAGCACGGCGACCCACGTAAAAAGAAAGCCAGCCAACTCGCCCATGATCTTGGATAAATAAGCTTGCGCGCCTCCGTTGAGAGGGATGGCGCCGCCCAGTTCCGCATAACTCGCCGCGCCCGTCCACGCCAGAATACCAGCAATAACCCAGACAAGCAACGATGCGCCGGGTGAGCCAACGTTCACATTAACTTGGCTTGGGGACGAAAAGATACCCGAGCCAATGATTAAGCCAATAATGAGTCCCAGCCCATTAAGATAGGTTAAGGTCTTGTGTTTTTCTAACGAGGCACCGCCCATGCCTCCATGATGTGCTGCTGCCGCCGTAGGCGCACCGAGGGGAGCATATCCGGGAGCAGCGGACGAGGTGAGAGGGAAGAGATTCGCGGCGTAGTCGAAGGTGGAGGTAACCGAGTATGTCCTGCCGTGGCCACGGCCCAGGCCAGAGCGGCCAGCCGGGTTGTTGTCGTCTAAGGGATCATCCTGTTCTAGTGACAGCTTTCGCGAGGACGATATCGATGGTCTCGAGTCTGTTTCTGAGTAGGTATCGTGGTCGGGACTAGACGATGCTAACGAGGCGAGTTCGAGGGAGTCTCGAGCGCTGGGGTGGAGGGCGGACGAGTAGGTCGCTGGCATCGCAGCTAGGATGGATGGATGGTTGGTATTGTGACTTCAGCTAATTTCTTTGTTTCTTTCGCAGCTCAGGAGTGAATCATGTCGATAATAAAGTTCCGAGAATAATAAATTCCGAGGTGTTGAAGCGCTTAGAAATGTAGCATAAATTAGTGGCGCTGCGACAGTTTGTGATGTAAGGGCCGATCTGCTGGTGGTCTGCCGGCATTAGCCAGCTTTATTCGGCTTGATTAGGTAGATCTAATCTGTAGTTGGCGTATGTATGTACCACCTCTGACGCTTGAACGAGGCTTGGATTCTTGGATTCTTGGATGGACCGTAGGTAGGATTCACAAAAAATGTATACGTAACGGCTCGTCGTAATAATTCAATGAATATCCAGTACCGATGGGATAAAGGTAATCAATGTTCAACCAAGTTGTAGAGCGAGTCAGAAAATGCCCGGGCCGTTCCGTGCTACCGCAACGATCTGGAAAGGAAGACAAGGCGTTGAGACTGGTCAGATGCGGGAGAGGGAACAATGAATGAGTCGCGGGCGTCGCTTCAATGATCCTGCCTCGACTCCTTTACTACATGTATGTAATAAGCAAGTACCCAGCGCCCCCAGTATGTAAAATGAAAGGCCCGTGCTTTGAGTACGTGGGTACATAATATTACCTAAAAGAGTTTACTTCGCATTATACAGGAAATTAATTATGATACGGTAAATATGACATTATAATGAATCCATATCTTTGAGGTTCATCCCGTGTGTACTTATGTGCAACATTCAAACCGTTGGACACACAATATAGTAACACAAGGTTGGTACCGGGAATCAGTAGGTAGAATTCCTTCTTGATAATAGATGGTGCGGCGCATCGCCCGGAAGGGCAACTCGTCCGATATCTATAGTTTAGCTTTCTGCTTACTTATGCTGCTAACCGTTGCACTATTCCTGTATCGCGACTTGGCCAATTTAGTACTTCATTGAACTCTAACACTGTGAACTGAAGTCAATTGCAAGAGTAAATCAACGTGTGGCCGGCTATTATTCGATGTGGGATAAATTATTTTTGGACTATATGTGTTGAACCAGGAGAAAGCTATACGAGCGACCACTTATTGAATGGGTCTTGGTATGGCACCTAAGTAGGTACTTAGGTATGAACTTCAGTTGGTCCGTATATGTTCTTAGGTAAGTATGTATAAGGAGCCGACCTTCGATATTATCTCCATGTTCTCACGGAAGGACTCACTGATGCCTCGTATAGTCACTCTTATTCTGGACTTTGGAACATAGTTCAATTTATCGGTCACTATGTGTGAATCCGTCCAATCAAAATGCCACTTGTGCCAGGCCCATGAAGAAGACGATGCAGACATGTACCTACGGTAGTTATGTGAATTGCCTCAACAGGGGATGTATTTTTGCATACCTGCACACCGGGATTTACGATGGTGGTGATTTTCCCCCCCAATCTATTTTCTGTTAAATCAGTCTCCGATTCTCATTTGACGAGAGTTTCTCGATGATCTGATCACCTCAACCTCACCATGTTATCTGCCTCTCCTCTTGCACAGAGAAGCAGACACAGCTTAACCAGAGATTGAAGGAGGATGCCGTGGAACATTCACAAACATTGCAGCTACACTACATGAGAGAAGATGTTCACATTTCTCTCAGAAAGTGTAGGTCCATAGAATGGTCGAATAAGAAAAGAAAGGGTGGATCAGCAGTATGTTGCGTCGGTGACTAGATAATGAGTTTGCAAACATGACTTGAACTAGCTGCAGGGACTGTTTTCTATCTTTTCTAGATACACAAATCCATACCGAGTCCTACGCGTACTGAGCGTCTAGAATTTGGAGGATAGTAATCTTCCAAGATTACATCGGAAGTTCGCTCGCAATGGCTTCCGCCCGATTCGTGTTCCTCCTGACGCTCTTAGCTATCTTTGAAGCTGTCGCTGTGGGATCCCGCGGCAAATCCAATGCCGTCAAGTCACCAGATGCGACCAGGCCGAACATAGTCTTCATCCTGACTGATGACCAAGATGTCCAGATGGGAAGCCTCGACTACATGCCGTTTTTGCGGAAGCACATGATATACCAAGGTACTTCGTACACCCGTCACTACTGCAACATCGCGCTATGCTGTCCGGTAAGTAGCATCCAGAGTCATCTATTTGATATCTGACCTCCTAATGAGCTCAAACTCTCCGTAATTGTTTATTCGGAGGTTTAAACCTGTGAAGACTGCTCTGAGGTCCCTCGGCAATTCGCGAAACTATCTACAAAGAGAGGATACTAACTCTGAGTACTGCAGTCTAGAGTCAGTCTACTTACTGGAAGAGCTGCTCACAACACCAATGTCACTGATACTCAACCTCCTTACGGTAAGAACCCACAAGATACCGGCTGTAGACCACGCTCATGTAATCATTTAGGTGGATACCCCGCCTTCGTCAACCAGCTCCTTGATGGCATGAACCATAGCTTCAACGATGCCTACCTGCCGGTATGGCTACAGCAGGCTGGTTATGAGACCTACTACGTTGGCAAGTTCCTCAACTATCACACGATACTGAACTACCACACGCCTTACGCTGCCGGCTGGACTGGATCGGTAAGTTATTTCAGTCTCTAAATGGGCCATTCGACTGACAAGACCATGAACAGGACTTTCTGCTTGACCCATTCCAGTACACTTATTACTCCCCCATATTCCAGGGAAACAAGAATACCCCAATTCTTCACAACGGCAGCTACGTGACAGACCTCGTTGCAGAGAAGTCCTTGGCTTTCATCGATGAGGCCGCACAAGCTGGCAACCCGTTCTTCCTCACCATTGCCCCTAATGCGCCCCACGCGCAGGTGGATGTGCTGGATGCGAAGCACACAAAGTTCTCAATACCGCAGCCTGCAAAGCGACACGAGGAGCTGTTCCAGAACATTCGAGTGCCTAGGAAGGCGAACTTCAACCCCAAGGAGGTAAAGTGTTTCCTTTCAATAGCGCCATTAGATCGATACTCACATCAACGCAGCCATCCGGTGCAAGTTGGATTCGGAAACTGGACCAGTTAACCCAAGAACAAGTGGACGCGAACGATGAGTGGTACCGCGCCCGCATACGCTGCCTGCAGGCAGTCGACGAGATGATCGACCAAGTCTTCGCGCGTCTGGAGCAGCACGGCCTCCTCGAGAACACTTACATCTTCTTCAGCTCCGACAACGGTTACCACATCAGCCAACACCGGATGTTCCCGGGGAAAAGCTGCCCCTACGAAGAGGACATCAACGTGCCGCTCATCGTGCGCGGGCCGGGCGTGGCTGCCGGGGTGTCGATTGACCATCCTACCTCGCACCTCGATCTGGTCCCGACTTTTTTCAGCCTGGCCAGGATTCCGCAGCGCGATGACTTCGACGGCGCTGTGATCCCGTTGGGGGCCCCGGAGTCTTCGAGGGAGTGGCAGGACATCAGACCCGAGCACGTGGCGGTGGAGATGTGGATGGCGAGGTCGACGGATGAAGGAGGACTTGGGAAGCCGGGTATGTTTCTAGCCCACAGATGCGCAACTGAAGCGATACTGATGTTTTCTTCTACAGATCGGCATAAGGTGGATCACACCTACAAGAGTCTCCGTCTAGTCGGTGAGGGGTACAGTCTCTACTACTCTGTCTGGTGCACGAACGAGCACGAGCTTTACGATATGGCTGTTAGTCCGCCCCTGATACAACATTTTTTGACTGAATAACAACTAATGAGCGAATACAGATCGATCCCTACCAGATGACCAATCTTGCATATCCCACGCAGGCAGCTAACAGGACGGTCAAGATAGGTGACCAGTACCACCAGATCCCAGAGCTCACGAACCGCCTGGACAGCCTCTTGTTGATCCTGAAGTCATGCAAGGGTGACAGCTGCCGCAACCCTTGGAACGAATTGTTGCCGAACCAACAAGCCAGCTCGTTGAAGGATGCGATGCACTCACGTTTTGACGGCTTCTTTGCTGGGCTCCCGAGGGTGCAGTTCAATCAGTGTGAAGCTGGGTATATTCTGGCGTCAGAGGGTCCGCAGTATTCTGGCGAAACATATCTGAACTTTGACGATGTCTGAGTTTGGGCTGGACTCTTATGTACGGAGTGATAAACTTCAACATGTAATGGAAGGTCATTGTGGTAGAATTCGTTTGACTGAATTATATCCGATAATAAATCCAAGCTGCTGTATTCTGCAAAGGCCCTTAGAGAGACTGAAACGGGTATTCTGTATAGTGTGCCTATTGATAGGCATGTGCTGGGTTCAGGTACTTTGACTTATCTAATCAGATGTTGAATGAAGCTATCTGGGAACGGCTTGGCACGGGTCAATTACGCGTCGCGGAAGTTCGGCGATCGGCGGTCACAGCCGGCAAAACAGAGCTCCATACAATTTTTATCAGAGCTACAAGCTTGCAAGCTGCATGTAACGAAAGATTGCGCCCAAAAAGCGGCCAAATAGACTATTCTAACGATGAGGCACGATTCCTTATAGGATTATGGTCTTGAAACTTCGTCGATGTATTTCATCGCAAGAACACCACAATTGAGGCTTTCGGGCTTGTGGTCTCGTAGCCGTCTAAGCTCCCTCCCACGACGATCTTACGCTACTCCAAAGCTCGATTTGCCCGCTTTAGATACAAAATGGCGGCAAATATGGGCGGAGGATCAGAGCCTCAAGACGATGCAGTCCGAAGCTTCCATAGACCACGTTGCTTCAACCGAGCAATTAGTCGAGTCTAAGAAGGAAAAGTCTGAGAAGGACACAGACGCCGGCAACCACATGTACATCCTTCCCATGTTCCCGTACCCCTCGGGCAATCTTCACCTCGGACACCTTAGAGTATACACGATAGCCGATGTTCTTGCTCGCTTTCGCAGATTGCAAGGTCGCGAGGTCCTGCTGCCCATGGGTTGGGATGCCTTCGGTCTGCCTGCTGAGAATGCGGCTATCGAACGAGGCATTGACCCGGCCGTCTGGACGAAGGATAATATCGGCCGTATGAAAGAGCAGATGGGGTTGATGAACGGCAGTTTTGACTGGTCACGGGTTCGTACCGATGTTTTGTTGTACCGCCGGAGTTTCAGCTGTTGACCAACACGGTGCAGGAATTCGCAACTTGCGACCCCGAGTTCTACAAGCACACCCAGTATATCTTTATACTCCTCCACAGACTCGGGTATGCAAGCCAGAAGACTGCTACGGTGAACTGGGATCCCGTAGACAACACCGTCTTGGCTAACGAACAGGTTGACTCGGAAGGACGGTCCTGGAGATCGGGTGCCAAGGTGGAGCAGCGCGAACTCAAGCAGTGGTTCTTTCATGTTACCAAATTCAAGGAGGCATTATTACGAGATCTCGAGAAGCTCGCCGAAGACTCTGCTTGGCCCGAGAGGGTCTTGACCCAGCAAAGAAACTGGCTGGGGCTCACGTCAGGTGCCCTGTACAAATTTCCTGTGCACAAACCCAATCCAGAGCCAGCGGAAGTAGCATGGGAAGTAAATGGATTCACCGTCTACACAACAAGGCCAGAAACTGTATTCGCGGCTCAGTACATCGCTCTCGCACCGGGTACAGAGCTTGTAGAGCAGCTTGCCAAAGACGATGAGAAGCTGCGGGACTTTTTGACACGTACCAAGGATCTTCCACCTGATACTACCGAAGGTTATCTAGTGCCAGAGCTCGAGGCTGACAGTCCTTTGAAGAATCTAAATATAGTACCAGACGGCCAGCTCAAACCTATCCCTGTGTATGTCGCTCCTTACGTCAGGGGAGACTATGAGACTGGCGCCATTATGGGGGTTCCCGCCCATGATGCAAGAGACTTTGCGTTCTGGAAAAGACACCGCCCAGATGAACCCCTCAAACACGTTGTTGAGCTTGAGCCTAGTGTCTTCTTTGACGTCAATGATCACAGCAAACCTTACGTGCACTGGGGTTACATGACTTCCCTTGCGGGCAGCTATGCCAAGTTGACCTCTTCTGATGCAGCTCGAAAAATAATCGAGCAGGTTCAAGAAGGGACTGACCTAGCAAGACCTCACCGTAAATGGAAGATCCGGGACTGGTTGATTAGTAGGCAAAGATACTGGGGCACCCCAATCCCAATCATCCATTGTAATAGCTGTGGGGCTGTACCCGTTCCAGAAAAAGACCTTCCCGTCACGCTCCCCAAGGTTGATACTCACTGGGCGAACGGCCGGGCCGGAAACCCATTGGAATCGGCCACAGATTGGGTCAACGTCCCTTGTCCAAGCTGTAGTGCCCCTGCCAAGAGAGACACTGATACAATGGACACCTTTGTAGACTCAAGTTGGTACTACATGAGATTTCCAGATCCCAAGAATCAGGACAAGCTGATCTCAAGTGAGGCATACAACACTTACTTGCCAGTTGATCTATACATTGGTGGGGTTGAGCATGCCATCCTTCACCTCCTCTACGCTAGATTTATATACAAGGCGGTTTCGGGAATTTTGTTTCCTGACGGGGGCAAGGCAACAGATCTGGAAGCATCTTCCAAAGAGCCATTCAAGCGGCTCATCACACAAGGAATGGTGCACGGCAAGACCTACACGGACCCCGACACCGGGCGCTTCCTGAAGTCAGAAGAGGTGGACCTGGAAGATCCCTCCAAACCCAAGATCGTGGCGTGTGGGCAGACGGCTACGGTCACTTTCGAGAAGATGTCGAAGTCCAAGCACAATGGTGTGGACCCGACCGTTACCATTGCTAAATACGGCGCCGACGCCACTAGGGCTCACATCCTCTTTCAGGCGCCGGTTGGGGAAGTCCTCAACTGGGATGAAGAGAAGATTGCGGGCGTTACGCGGTGGTTACGCCGGGTATACGGCTATGTCCATAAGGTCGGGTCATTAAAGGGGCCATCCATGATAAAGGAGGAGTCATTCACACTTAGTTACTTCAGCACATCTCAAGACCGCGTAGAAAAGATGAACAAGGAGCGATCCATACGATGGAACGCAGACATCCCCGTATGGCGCACGACGCAAAACACCATCGTCAATGTTACAAAGGCGTTGGAGGACGTCTACTCGCTCAACACGGTGGTCTCCCATCTCATGACCATGACTAACGCGCTCATCGACAAAGCCCCGTACGCCTCGCCCATCATCCAGCGCAAAGCCACCGAGCATCTCCTCACGATGATGGCGCCCATCGCGCCGGCCTTCGCCGAGGAGTGTTGGGACATACTATCCTCCTCCTCGTCCTCCCCCCCGCGCGCTAAGAGGATCTTCGGCACTGAGGGAAGCGGCGCCTCCTGGCCCGTCCCCGACGGCTCGCTGGCCCAGCTCGGGCCCAAGATGCGCAAGTGCGTCGTGCACGTCAACGGCAAGATGCAGGGCAGGGTCGAGATCCCGATGGAGCCGCTCGGCCGTATGCTGGCCTCAGCAGGCGATGTCAACCCGCAGGACCAGAAGCGGCTCACGGTGCAGATCCTCGGGAACCCGGACGTCCACGACAAGCTGAAGGGGATCATAGATTACCAGGGCACGAAGTTGTACTTCGGTCGTAATGGCAAGGTCATCAATTACGTGGTTCCGAAGGAGTGGTAGGGAGATAGAAGACGTGTAGCGAGATAGATACCCCGCTCTGTGGGTTAGTAGAGCGACCTGTATGAGTAGACAGAGATATGTATAGATCTTGTATATACGACTATATATGATACTCATGGAAGGATGTAGATGTATATTGTCTTGCATTTAACTTGATGACCCTGGGCATATTGTGGTTTAATACTAGAATCCAGGCCGCACCTCTCCGCCAATAAACGGTCCCGCTACGGAGAAAAGAAACCGTTCAATCAAAACGGTCTCTGCGCTTCTTTCATCCACCTACCTAGGTAACTAACTAATGCAATGCAAGCCGCCTGCAGGAACCACTGAACCTGTCAACCTTACATGAAAAAAAAAAAAAACCGTCCCGTCTCTCCACCGTGCAATTCTTATTCTTACCACCACGCAACATATATACCATATGCACCCGCCAAAGCTACCTATCTACTCCCTCTAAGTACTGAGCTAAGCAGCTCACCTACGTCCTACATAGGTATCGGCGAATGCCCCGCCTGCCCCCCTCCCTCCTCCAGCGCGCCCGTAATATCTCCCCCCACCTCGCCACCCTCCTCCCCGTGTGCCGGGACCTCCGCTCCGCGCAGAACGAGCTGCGATGGCTCCGTGAGCACGTGTCGGCCTCCCGCTCCAAACCCACACTAGCCCGCCTCTGCGCCCAACGCGCACGCGGCGCCCCCCTGCAGTATATCCTCGGCTCCCAGCCCTTCGGCGACTTGGATATCCGCTGCCGTCGGGGCGTGTTGATCCCGCGGCCCGAGACGGAGGCGTGGGTTTTGCACCTAGCGCCGACGCTCGCATCTACCAATGTAGGAGGTGGTAGAGAGAAGGCGCTCCGCGTCGTCGATTTCTGCACCGGCTCTGGATGCATTGCCTTACTGCTGTTTGAGCAACTGCGCCGGCGGTTCCCGGGGTTGTGGGTCCGCGGGTTCGATGTCGCGGAGCAGGCGGTCAGGCTTGCCAAGGAGAATGTCAGGGGGAATGCGGGACGGCTTGGGCTTGGAGGCGTGGGAACCGGGGAGGTGGAGAGGGGGGTAAGAGTATGTAACGGGAGTGTCGGGTTCGAGAGGGCGGACATATTCGCCGCGGACTGGATCTCGAATTTGCTACGCGAAGCGGGGGGAGCAGTAGATGTCCTAGTCTCCAACCCGCCGTACATCTCCTCCCACGGCTTCGACCGCGATACCGAGCGCTCGGTGCGCAATTACGAGCCGCGGCTCGCGCTGGTGCCGGCGCAGGAGATCCAGGCCCGGTTTGCGGACTGCAGGCCTGAGGACGTGTTCTACGCGCGGCTGTTGGAGATCGCGGGGGTGCTGCGCCCGCGGGTCGTGGTCTTCGAGGTTGGTGACCTGGCGCAGGCCGTGCGGGTCGTGGAGATGGCGGGTTCGAAGGGGGAGGGACACTGGGATGGTGTGGAGATCTGGAGGGATTGGCCGGATATGATACCCCACGAGGATGAGGAAGATACGGTGCAGGTCGGTCGTCGAAGTGTGCCGATTAGGGGTAGTGGGAATGGTAGGGCTGTGTTTCTACGCCGTGCTGTTTGACCACCGCCATCTTTTAGGCGTGATGGGCATATATTAAGAGTGCCACCTAACGGCGTTCCTAACATGCCCTCATACTCGAGCCTACCATAAGGACCGAGAATATACTCTATAACTGGAATATGTTACATACATAAGTTACAATATACACAGACTAGAAGGAGTGAGATCTATCTACATTTCCCTTCATTACCTCGCTCATTATTCCCCAATAATAAATTTGACAAGACGGACAACACAGCTTCGCAAGGACACTACGGTCACGGTTTCGTAAACTGATCAAAGAACTCCATAATGATCTTCGAGGCTTCAATATGCGTCGGACCTTCTCCAGCTGCGATCTGGGAGAAGTTAATTTCCGTCGAAGCCCAGCAATGACCTGTGACAATATAAGCAGAAGCCTACAACACGAAGTTAATGTCACAGACTCACCCATACTATCGACCTTCCAGTGTTGCAGTACCCCTTTAGCGTTACCTCCACAAGTCCAAGTCGTGTGATGAACATCTCCATCGAACGTGTCCTCAATCTTTTTGTCCGTGCAGCCGTTACGCTCTGCCCACCATCCTAGCCAGGTAGAAATCGCCGGCTCATTCCCACCTTCGCCCACGCCGCCGTCATAGTGTACACTCTTGTCGTTACCGCCATGAACTTCGAGCAGAGGCAGCGGGACTCGCGCCGGTGTGCATCCCCCCTTGACACCATTGTTGTCAGTGTAGTAGGACCCGGACGCAGGCGCAAACGCTGCGAACTCGCCCCCTACGGCATTACAAGCGATTGTGTTGACGAACCCCCCGCCGTTCGACATCCTGTTAATTAGTCAGCTCTTCATATTTCCTTGGCTAAAAAGTATAACGAGCTTGGTTTGAGACTAAACTCACCCCGTGGCGTAGATACGGCTGTCGTCAACGCAATACCCATCTCGGATCTCGTTGAGGAGGTCAGTCACGAATTGCAAGTCCTCATCGACCGAGACCTGTGAGTAATTCGCTCCCGCCCAAGCACCCTATGACCAACATTAGATAGAGCGCATGACCATCATCTTCAAACGAGGACTTACGCCGACACCATCTGGGTACACCATGATTTTCTAGTATCCATCATTAGTTCACATTCTCTAAGTTCGCTCAAAGACCGGATCCTACATTTGCGCTGTACCGATCCTCACTTAGCTTGGTATCCACCTCGAAGAAGAGCCCAACACTGCTGGAGCCGTGGAAGCCTAGGACCACGGGATATGGCCTCGACTCATTATAGTCGCCGGGAAGATGGATCGAGTAGTTGCGCTTCCGTCCGCTGCTCGTGAGATCGTAGTACTGAGTTATCCCGTTGAACAAGTGAGACTCCCCGCAGCCTTTAGTTCCTGCTGATGCCAATGTTGTCACGGCCGCCAACGCCGGAGCTGCGAGGACCGCTCCGGCGATAATTGATATGTAGCGCATGTGTCTCATGGCTCAGGCTGTAAATAAGCGTCAGGTCTCGAGATGAGGGAGAACCTCGTTCATGAGCACCTGGGTGAAGGACATTTAATAAATAAGAGTTTGAGATACACCGAACGCAAAGGGGAATCAGATATCCAGGTGCCGCTTATCAATTACCGGAAATGGCATGTGATAGGTTGCTACGTAGGGTCTCCTGCCCGATTCGTTAGCTTAGCAGATGATGTTTCGTGGAGAAGAAAATCCTCCAGCAGGGCATGTGATGCTTGTTTACGACTGGCTCTACGTAATAATGAGGCAACTTATAATTTCTTGTAAACTTGGAGGACTTACAAGAAATGCTAGAAATGCAGATATGATTGGACGGCATGGATCTTATGCTTGTGACGAATCGGAGATATTATAAACGCACGCTCTAATCTATTTGGTGTAACTTCAAAATGCTTATTGATGGTGATTATGGATTGGTGCGCTTTACTGTTTCCGCTAATATGCTATTTTTAAACGCTTGTGTTCAACTAATATCGGTAACGGCCTCGACCATTTTGGTTCCATCCATACCTACTCCTCGGAGTCTTCGGCTTTGTTGATAGGCTATACATGAGTGTTTCTCAATATTCAGGATATCCATCTGACACTTCGCATGCATTTGCGAATGAATTGAAAGTGCGGATGGTAGGTCCGGCGTGTACTGCTCTGACTCTATATTGTCCTTGGAGAGGCGATATGTTTTGATGGTCGTCTTGTAGGGTTTACCTCGTCGCTAATCGAATTATCCTTGTCATCTAATTAAGGCATGAGGATGCAGGCACACGCGTTATTCAGCTCTTCGCTCAGACATAGTCATAAAACAATCGCTCCGCAGTCCCTAGGAGTCATAGACGCAAGTTGTATCCGTTGCTGTGACTGGGTACTGGCTTTGTAGGTTGACGTATCACTTTCTGGTAGCTAGATGAATTTGCATGCTCTGATTATACCGGCCCAGACGTATGAATATCCCTCAGCCGACAGTGGCTGAAATCTGCAGAATGTGACATTGGATATCGATGCCTTGTTGAAAGGGGCGTCCTATATTCCGAGTCCCTGAGTCCTTTATAAGTATTATTCGAGGTGCTTGTCCCTGAAGTCCGTTATACCCCTCTTGTATTCCAGGACACAACTATATATGTCCACAGCGCCAAGAGAAACAAGGTGATTGTCGTGGAGTACTTCTTTGAGACATAAAATGTCATCACCGCAAGCGCGACATAGATAAGCGAGAGATATAAGGTACAGACTACCATAGCGGTGCAAGCACTAAGGCCTGCCAGTGCGGCCAGCAACCCTTTGCCCGCAACTTGAAGCCAAGCAGACCAATGCAAGTCTTGACTTTGCGCTTCAGCCAGATCTCTGCAAACTGCTTGAGACAGAACATTGAACAGCCACAAGCAATTTCGGAACATATGAGCGAACCTGAGGAATCTAGCGAACGCATGAATAACACGTATGGCTAAGTTCATCATCGACGAGGGGGTAATTTCCTGACTATCTGGGAGCCGTAGGGATTTTATAGGCTTGAAATGCGCGATGAGCATCGCAGGAAGAAACTCCAAGGCGAGACGCAATGCATAGGCACCGCAAGAATGAGGAAAAGTTATCGTAAAAATTTGAAAAGGCTCAATGGGAACGTCCGTCCAGTTAGTCCAGATCGGGATGGTAGGGAAGATATGAAGAAAGTCGACAGTAACCTCAACCAACGCTCCAAATCTGAGGATCCACATAGCGTGTGCAAAAAGGGAACGTCGCACGACGTCGATCTTATGAAACCACTTCATGAACATGATCATATACTCTCTGGGAACTTCCTCGGCTCTGTTCTGGCGATCTTCAGCGTGTTCCATCGTTTGTGATGTCTGGTTTTTTTGTCGAGGTGTCGATATTGAGCGAAAGTGTGTAATTTGCTGATGTATTATGAAGTAGGAGCGATGCACAGACCCCAATAAGAATTGGTCCAATATGGCATAACTTTAGCAGCTGATTGATGTTATTGTAGATGGCGGAAAACAGAAAACAAATGAAGAGGAATGGTTCATTCGGGGTGTTACTGCTCTATGTGTCTGGAAAGTGCGTTGCCCGAGATAACAATATAAGGATAGAAGCTGCCTCTGGTAGTCAAACTACCTAAGCTTACAACACAGACAAGTCGGTATACGCCATCAAAGTTAAAGTTAATTATTACCATGTTAAGGAAATCTGTTAGCTTTGCCATAATTTAACTACATATAAAAGCTACATTAGCTTATATCAAAGTGACTAATGTTCCCAGAATGAAGTTTATACTATATTAGATGACGACTTTAACATTATATATCGAGCTACAAGTATTTAAGTGTGCTTTTAATATAGCTGTATTTATTTATAGTTCCTAGCGTAAAGGTACAAGTATAGGTAGTTCAAACTATGATTTGTTACAACTCCTTAATAATGCAAGTCTAACATTTACGTAAGAGACACTACTAGTATAATTTCATCAATATTAACCAAGATCTGGAGTCCTACAGTTCTCACTATATTCCAATAAGCAGCTTGCTGTAGATCTGAGATTGAGTGTCCAATCGTATTATATTAGGAGGATGTCTTGCCTACGCTTATAATGTAAGTATAATAAGCCTTCTTGGCAGCGAAGCGTACAAGTTGATTACTAATTACTGTTAGAAACAATATAATATCGCAGCGAATATCTATCGAATAGATAGTTACCCGTTTAATAACGCTACTAAAGAGTAGCTTAAGACTAGGGAGCTCAGAAAGGCAGCAAAGGCAAAAGGGAGGTGTGAGGCCGGCAGCATCTTAGATGGTTATGCGGGAGTATAAAAGCCAGTACATCATCCATTTACTAAAAGAAATATATTTCCGGAAAAGTATATCTACAATCAAGTGGACTACAGTGGGAATGACCATTATTACAGTGAAGGACACCATTCGTTGTGCATCGCCTCGTATCCCTTCCAGCGTACGAGGTATTCCAACAAGTGTTAGTCGCCGATTTTGGATACGAGGCGTTTAAGTAGACGCTCAATTTCATATGATTTCCATTCGTCGTCGTCTCCGTCAACGAAAATCTGGCCGGGTCTCGGCTTTCTACGGTTCCATGGATCAACCCCTTTGTATTTCCCATAATGGGACGGAAACCTGATTCCTGCAGAGCTTCAAACTTCGCCATTGTGTCGTTTTTGCGCTCTTTATTTTTCTTCCATTCCTCTCACGATGAAATAGCCATTTCGCACCCGAGAATAAGGTATATCATAACGATGATTCAAGTGCTGGTTCAATAGTAGATCATCTAAGACACATACATGAAGACGCTGACAATGAACTTTGATGTGGTATATGGGATCACATTATCGACGAGACACCGATCTTTTCTAGTATCTAGCGAAGGGGCATTAGAGACAAAAGGGGATTCATAAGATGTAAGTCAAGTGTCTACGGCTTCGGATTCAAGAAGTTACCTGAAGAATACCGCAATGGGCTGCATGCTAAGCTTCAGCCCTGGCCAAGCTAGCCACAAGCGTATCATCACGCAGTCCGCTACCTATGGCAGCCAAGGGGGTTTTGTCTGCGCTTGAGACTGAGCCGCTTGATGCCTCCTGGGCTGCCGGCCATGACTGGAATTGTCTGCTTTCGGGAACATCCTATGCCCAGCTCCACTAAGGGTTTCCACCCGGGGATAGCCGTGATCGGAACTTTGCTGGCTAGTTGCGCACCGTAAGGGAGCGAACCAGGTGAGTCCGTGTCCCCCGTAGAGCTTAATGAGCATTTGTGCGGCGGTAGCACGCGCCTCGGGATTGAGCTTTGCCATTTCCTGAATGTCCGAGATCTGCCTCTCGTTTGCGGCTAATGTTAAAACAGTATTCACTGCTTCGTTATGGTTCCGGATCCGTTTCCTGAACTTACGGAACCCTCCCACATCCAATGTCCACAATATCGTAACGTAGAGTGCCCAAACATCTATTCTATGCGTCTGTTTTCCGCGATTAAACACCTCTGGGGCCATATAAAGCCAGGTACCACAAGGAGACTTCGCAGCAACCTCGTAGTCACTGAAGCCGAAATCTCCGAGCTGGAAATGATATTGGCCTGCCCGTGATTCGTAAAGAATGTTTTCCGGCTTTATGTCTCGATGAATAATGCCCTGCATTGCAAGAAAATCGATCGCCTGGAGCATGTGGTACAAGACGGTAGGGCCAAGGTTGTCAATCGAGCATCCTCCCGAGACTAACGACTGTAAGGATCCTTCTTTTAAACCTATGAATGTTTCCACTTCGCCTGTGTCCCAGCCCTGTGATGCGATGAAGTTCACAATATGTGGCTAGCACTTATGTTAGTCCATATATATACAGCTTTGTGAAATGATTTCGCTCACATGGCTGATCTGGGAGTGAATTTTCACTTCACGCCATCGAGTCCCTCGTAATAACATTTTCCATTCTTGTTCTGAAGTTCCTGGGGGTCGTCTCAATATCTTGACAGCCATGAGATTGCCTGAGTCTACGTCGGTTGCTTCGAATACGTCTGCGTATCGACCGTATCCTAACATTGTTCCTTTCGCGTACCTGATCTTCGGCAATCGGGTCTCAGCGGTGTTGATTCTAGTCGTCATCCGCGACAGCAAGACGGTGTCCTGGTTGGCATAAGACATGGCAGTATCTTTCCTTGACTAGGCATAACAGACTGGCAGAATGTACTGGCAGAATGTGACGCTTGCACCGTATCTAGCGCTGCTAATAGGGTGAGCTCGTGGGTCGGTTGTGGTAAGTAATCAAGCTGCCAAATAGCTGTGGTGTGTGCCTTAGGAGTCACTTGCTAGGCAACTTCTGGGTGGATGCTTAGTGGCTGGATACTGATATACCATGTGTGTCCTTTCCCCCTCTCTCCATCTATCTCTGTCTCTCCGCCTAGGTCTGATACCAGCACATATACACAACTATTCAGGTAAGCTACTCAGGTGCCTAGGTACCAGCTGGTGATGTGGAAGGCACGAAAAGGTGATCACAGCGAATGACTCACTACTGATAAAGTCAGCTCCTGTTTAGATTTATTATAACTTCCCCGCAAACAATGTAGCTTCTTCAATTCTGGGTAGATACGGACCTACATAAATGTGTATCATCTGGGGTACATAAAGCCCGAGCTTCCACTCCACCACCTACACACAATTCATCAGTATCAGATCGCCAAATTCACATCAGCAGTTACTGCCAAAGTTTGGCGTGCCATATAAATGATGCCGCTTTCCTGAAGTCGTGAATACACTAATTCATCCCTCCCCTTTTTCAAGCGCATCCTCATTCTACCATTATAAGCAATCGGCTCCGTTATGGATGACCCAACTCAAAGGGGTGGGTGGCCTGACGCCGATAGAGCCCCGGTATCTCTGCTCGATGACCCGCAGCAACTTGGGAAGCTTATTTGGCATGGCACCACCCCCATACAGATCTCACTGGTCAGATACCACCATTCGATTCCCGATTCTGAAACCTCGCAACGAGGAACAACGCCGCCTTGAGGAGAAAAATTGGCGACTCATCAATGATCATCGTGCATCGTTTCCCTACTACTAATCTGATACCCAAACGAGCGAAGAAAGAGATTGCATCATCGATGGCCTTGAAGATTGAACGTGTCATGTATTTATCACTAAAAGCTTTAATGTTCTCGCGGAGGAAAATGTCAAGAAGTGCTGGGTCGAGCAGGATATCTGGAACGATAAGTGGGAGTCGGAAGCGCACATGGTGCGCTGGAAACACGAACAGCTGCTCGAGGTCGAGTCTGAATCAAGTTCCGAGTCGGAGGAGGGGGAAGACTCCCCTCCACTTATCGCCTTTCCTAAGAAAGAAGCCCAGCGGGAATCAAGCCCAGAGAAGACTGACGAAGAGGTGCGGCGGATTAAAGAGCGACGGGCCGCGAGGGTGCGCAAACGAGAGGCTTCTCGGCCATTCCACCAGTTCATGTACCAGATGTTGAAAGAGGGCGAGCGACTCCGAGACGAATCGAGAAGAGACGGTACGAGCTTTCCAGACGCTGCTGATATAAATACGAAAAGTCCTGGTTTTAAACCTGTCCATTTTGAGACCGCTCTGGTTTCGCCGGGTATTGCCCTGCATGTCTGAGTTCTTGAACAGGACAAAGTGTAAAGTGTGATCTAGCAATTCATGTTAGGACTATGACGCCGGATGCATTATACTTAGAAGCTTGGCCTGGTGAGTCGTTGTTGCCTTTCAAATCCCATCTGCTCGTTTCATCCTTCTTCTCGGCGTAGTACGCATCAGCTTTTCCAGCCACAGCTTCACCACAGTTTTGTCGCTATTATCGCAAACTCCAGCATGTTCCTTGGTAGACTCTAGGATATTCCATGCTAAGCCCCAAGAATCGCGGTAGAGGTAGTGGCTGTTCTCGTCAAGGGACATGCACATTAGATCTCCGCCAGCGTTGCTGCGAATGTGCTTAGCGAGGCTGTGGTACGTCGGTAGAGACTAGTCTGAACTCAGGCTATGTCAGTAAAGTACCGTAGCAAGCTGCCGAAACTATGTTGACTCTATTTGATAACAGCTTATTCGTATGGATCTCCCTGGATATTCTGCCGTGGAGATTGATCATCTTCACCTAACGCGACGTAGGTGCGGTGGATGTCTGGTGAGGGGTATTCAGATTGCCTCGAAAATGTTGTAGAGGTTAAGCCCCTGACAGGCGATGAGTAAGCAATGTTTCACAGGAATATATGTCTAAGTAACTAGACTCATATTGATCGTTGTCTCGTGAACCACACGGGTAAAACCTATCCCTGACGAGGGCAAGGCTCACTTTGGCCATCTTGCAAAAGTAGCGTGGATTACCTGGAGAAGAAACAAGGTGCGGTAGGGGGGAGGTTTTGTGAACACTGGTTTAATTAAGGATCAGGTATACTACCATCTACATGGTGGAAACCCACCAAGACACAGTTCAATTTATAACCATTTATGAAAAACAATCCTCATTCATCGCTTACCTTCACTTAGATACAAAGTGAGTAATCTGCATGGAATGACACTCCATATATAAGTTACCCTCTGAAATAGTGTAGAACTCTGCGGTTGGAAAACACAGCTAGAAACGCCTGCTGCAAGGCAATACTTCAATATTAACAAAGCCAGATAGAGTATTTCAAGGTATAACTCTGAGAGAAGTACATTTCTATAATATCTCCTCAAGATATTTCAGCAAACGCAAAAATTCACTACAAGGGCTACTGAACTAGATAAAATTATGTCAAGGGTCGACAGCTCAGATTCCAGGTACCGGGGTTGTCATTATGAAGCCCTGTGCAAGTTTGAAATGCCGATTGATAAACATATGTTCATGTATTTAATCGGTATATTTCTAGTATAATCAACATATACTCCTATACTAGGCCCTGGGTTAAGCTTACGTAACATATACTAATTATACACATACGTACCCTTAGACCGACTTTTAAACCCCCTTGTAAAAGTCAGGCCTAAAAGAGTATAGGGCTCAAAAAGCCCCCCCTGGGAGGTGTAAGCCCTGGACAGCTGAGCTTGATATGGTTACATGTAAGTATTCAAGCTTACGCAAGCTTCAAAATGCAGTTATTATTGCTGCTAAGGTGGTACTGAAAAACTTCATCCTAGCATTGTATGATCCTGCCAAGCCCCATGGCTGAGAACTGGAAAAGGCGAAGTCAATGTCGTCCTCACAATTTGGCAACAATGTTAAAGCATACTGACAGTTCTCGAGGACATGTTTTCTCATGGAGTTTAACGTCAATAGGAGAGTATATGGTACCGTTTGGTCCTTAACTCCCCGCACTGCCGCGACAGTGTTGTTGAAATATAGGGTTTATGAGACTTGATCGACATGAGGTTCAGCTATTCTAGAGTGGCAGATGGCCTGTTATATATACACAATGATACTATATGCCTTTCACTGTATTAGTCCTCGACAGTAATTCAACAAATGTAGCTAAGGTTATATACGTAAAAGTCTTTTGTACAGACGGCGGCGTCCAACCTTGCAACTAGCCGTCTTATCATGGTACCCTAGATAATGTGATGTATCATATATGCAAAAGACTTTTGTGCAGACAGTGGCGTTTTGACATGTGGCTGTCTGACCTACCCTATTCGTACTGGTCATAATATAGATGCTATTACTGGTCCTCGCGAGTCTACTCGGGTCGGAAATGCAGCCATGCCGTTCCAAAAACGCAACAATGCAGCCTTGGGTGTGATTTCGCCGCTAGACCCCCTTATCTTAGCTACTGAAACTCTGGAATCTTATTCTCTTCGGACGGTTTCTGAGGTATCCTTGGGAGACTTTTGTGCGTCCTGTAGATTGAACTGTACTACGACGACATACCTAAGTTAGGTTATTGCGATCTTGACTACAATGGAGCGTCTCATTACAGCGGCACCTAGTGGCTGGGACACATATCGCGACACAATCATTCACTTGTACATTGACCGTAACATGTCGCTACCAAGACTAATAAGGCATATGGAACTGGAACACCAGTTCCGGGCAAGGTATGTGCAACCTCGGCCCTTACTGGAAGATGAAGTATTCTAAATGCTCGTGCTACCAACAGCCAAAGCATGTATAAATTGCGTCTTGCCCAATGGGGGGTTAAGAAGAACATGAATCGTGACCGCGCTACGGCCGACTTATTGGAGCAAGTCAAGGCCGGTGGATCTGGTCTCGCGGTCCACGGACAGTTAGTCAATGACAAGAAGGTCATGTCGTACCTCTCCAGGCTGCCTGCCGAGAAGCGAAAGCAGGTTTTAGATAATGTTCTCAAACCGTCCACAGCTACAACATCCAATAGTGATGTCTCATTATCACGTTTGCTAGCTGCACCGGACGATTTGCGAGTACCGGAACAGTATATCCATCTGCTTAAAGGCTACGTAAAAGGATCTTCCGAGGGCCACTTGTGGCCCTCCGACCCAGTCACTGGATTCAAGAACGAGGACACAGTGCCAGCTTGGTGCAGTCCATTGATGTCGGCGGCCTGGGTTCTCGAAGAGGGTAAAGAGGACGAAGCCCAACGCCTCATAGCTCAATATGTCAATCAGTGTCCTAAACAGTTTACACGACAGGATCCACTTATTTTCATGTTCACTTACACGAATGTACTCTACTTTGCTAAAAAGCGCCCTGGAATTGCCAAGTTCCTACTGTGCACCTTTTACGGCATATCAGAAAGTCTTCCGTGGGCTAGGTCGCACCCTCTTCGCCTCCTGCTCGGCTTGCTATACCGCCTACAGCCGGAGGGCATAATCTCCCATGCGAGTAACATTCTTCTCGCGTACATCAATATGATCCACGAGGAACTGGGGGAAGCCTACCCTATTGTGCAGGACATGTTGTCGGATACGATGATGCGAATGCTGACCTTCGGGTTGGCTAGCCCTGAGAGGGTAGCCGACCTGGGCAATCGGATGGCGCTAGTAGCTAAAGTACAAAATAGGCACCGGAACAGGTTCTACTTCAATCTGCAGTTGCACATTTCTAACTCGTACATGAATATGGGGAAGTACCGCATGGCACGTGAGACTGCGACGGACATCATGGCACCGCACAATTCCGGTATCCGTGATGACAAGATCCTAGTAGCGGTTAGCATTCTACTTTCTAAAATTTATGAAGCCGAGGGCTGCCAGGAAGAAGCTATTGAGTCTGCTCTGAGGGCTGTGGTGGAGAGTATTAAACACTTTGGACAGTGGTCGGATTGGACTGTCAATTCCTTGATTATTTACGGTCAGGCTCTCAAAAAGGCGGGAAGGGAAGTGGAAGCAGAAAGGGTGATTCAAGACCGCGATCTAGCTCTTAAGGAACTATGTGAAAAGGTAGAGGGTTTGACAGTGTCAAGCTGATGTCTGTAACGTCACTATAAGGATATAGTAAGGATACCTAAGTAGTTCATATAAAGATGCCAAGCCTTCCAACATAAAGTACATGCTATATATCAACTTGGAAACCAATATCCATAGGCTACCTATGTACCTATAGGTGTGTAGATCTACAGATCCTAAGGTAGACAGGCAATTTAAAGGCACCGACAAGGTGCATTAGTGTTGACCGGTCATGCAAGTTGGCTGGCAGAGCTGGGCAAGCAGGGTCAGTGCAACCAACAACATTATTCGACAAGTCAAATCAACTGGCAGCAATTACGATATTGCTCGGACTGGCACAGCAAACATTCTCGAGCAACCATGGCACCCACCACCGTAGCCGTCGCCTTCGGGGTGTTCTAGTCGCTACCTACCTTTTTCTTCGCGTGCTCCTCCAGTTGACTCAGGATGCGAGAGAGCCACCCGCTATCGTGACCGGCGTTCCATTCTTTGGCCCATTGATTGGTATGACTAGGGAAAGTCACGCTTCTACCTTTGACTAAAGTATGTCTATCTTTCCCAAGCTCCCCCCTAGAGCCCATATTGACGCTTGCGTCTCCATCTTTTGGAAGACTAATCAGGATCCTGTAACAAGAGAAATGTACCGTCTTCCAATATATACCCTTCGTTCCCCCTTTTCACGAATGTACGTTGTCAATGCCACCGAGCTCATTCCAGTGCTACAAAAGCAATGGCGGACTGTCAGCTTCGCTGCTTTTGCAGCCGATGCAGGAAAGCTTGTAGGGATGAGCAAGAAGGGCGTCAAGATATTACATCGAGATCTAACTAGCGAGCACGGGTTCAGTGTAAGTTGGCCGAAATATGTTACGCCTGTGATAGGACCAGGAAAAGACCTCGATGCGATAAATAGGAAGTCGGTTGAAATCTATTCTGCCGAAACGGACGAGTTAAGAGGACAAGAGTCAAAGTCGGCTTGTGGCAGTGGTCACGCCAGATTATGGTCATATCAACAACGGAAGCAGTCTGGGGGCCGCAAAACCCCTATCGCGATCCTGCCGTTGCTGAAGCTTGGAGGTAAGTGCAACTGTTTCTCTACTCCCTTTCTGGGGTCCAGAAATCCTAGCCTCATCAAATATTGCCCCTAATCCCCCAGTCTCGCCAAGTCTGGGCTTCCTCGACAGCCCTATTGACAAGGGTTGTAGGGCGTTCGAGTCGGGCTTTTTGACTCTTAGTGTCTTTCCGTTTGTTTCGCTATTTCTCCCCAAGCTCTTTCGTGCACGTGAGCGTGTTGCCGCCGCGATGATCGACTATATGCACAAGGGCGGCTATAAATAGCCTCGGAACTTGTACGCAAACGTTACGATCACCATATGGGCTTCGGCCTCACTCTTGACGACATTTCGCGAGGGGAGCTTGAGAACATATTTGCCGTCTTAGAAAACTCGACACCTTGCGCGCTATGGGTCATTTACCATATCTTCTCTGACGATCAAGTGTTAGCCGACGTCCGCCGCGAAATCTCGGCGCTAGTACATGAAGACGACGACGGAGAGGGTGTCGTCAGCGCTGTTGACTTAGCCAGAATTCGGGAAACCTGCCCCGTACTTTTGAGTACCTTCCAAGAGGTCCTTCGCTACCGCGCAGTCAACCCTGGACCACGCGTACTACTTGAAGACGTGCACGTAGACGGAGTTCTTAAGAAGGGCAGCATGCCTATGATCCCTGCTCTAATGCAGCACTCGGATGTGTCTGCATGGGGTCAAGATGCTAGGGAGTTTAACTACATGCGCTTTGCACCGACGCCGGGTCGGAGGAAGCCAAACCGGGTAGCGTTCCGCGCCTTCGGTAGCGGTCACGTCCTTTGCCCCGGTCGTCATTTTGCCAGCACCGAAATCATGGCTCTCGCAGCACTTTTAGCACTTAAATTCGATGTGTTACCGGTTGCGGGTAAGTGGATTGAGCCAAAATTTCTGTCCCCGATGATGATATAAACGTTGAGCTTAGGCCCAGAGACCCGGAGAGAAAGAAGAAGTAGCACGTAACGTTCTCAGGATCAGATAAAGCCATGAAAATCGTTTCAGGGGATAGCATCCCTGATAGCAATGCTTAGAATTGGAGCTATAAAGTGTGAGTTTTATCTTTGGATTAAGATATTCATTCACTTGGGTCCATTCGAAAACTGGTTTAAGACTATACATGATTCCCTTTATTGACTACAAGAACCCGATATCCGGCTTTCGCTGAAGCTTTCGCATATATACCTCCTTTATGCCCCAAACCGATAATGATATATGTTTCAATAAAAAATTTCCTTTACCTCTACTGAACGAGTTACAGAATAAGCGTTTCATGTGAGTCAAGATCATATTTGAAATGCATCAAGTGAAACTTACCACAAGGCTACTTTTTGGGATGGCAAGGGTCTTTAGCGACGTTGCTGATCATACCATGATACCTAGCGTACGGTTTTATCTGGCCTCGTACCTGTCAGCACTAGGACTAAACAGCACTGGTATATGAGATAAGACCTTCCGGAGTTGAGATATATATGCCCGTGGTTGTTGATGAAAGACACATACCAACATTGGGGTTGAAATAAAACGCTTCATTCACAAGTATAGTGACCCCGAGAGGGAGTACAGAGGAAAGCTGTTCACCCTTGACTAATAGTTAGGTGACCTAAAGGTACAGAGGGCGAAAATATAACTAAAAGCCTCGTTAACTCATGGACATCCTAGAAATAGCAACGGGTCTTTCAGAGAACCGGCACATAAGTCTAGGGAGACACAAGGAGTACCGTGGTCGGACAAGATGTTGTAGAACCGTCTCTGTGTATTGGTGTTCAATTGTCTACTCTATCACCTTACGACTGTCTGTCTGCTCATAGTAAACAGATAGGTAGTGCAACATCCGGCCCTTACAAGTCAAACTTCTGACCAACCAACTCCTCGCTCAACGTCCACAACTTTTTCGCATTCTCCGCACTCGTCGCATAGTCGAGCGCCTCTGCAACCTGGCAAGTCTCATTGATAAACGACCCAGGCCTCTCCTCAAATGCCGGATCCAGCATCGCTGCCAGCAGCGGCGCCGTCCCCTGATCCCGCGTCTTCCGACCGTCGAGCACAAACGTTACGCGTCCGTTATTACGCCGCGAGATCTCCCCAATCTCCTCGAAATCCCCTTCCTGAAGATGATCCGTCAGATGCGTCTCCCAGATCCCCCCTGGGTGCACCGCGTACGACCGCAGGCCGCGGCGAGCGAGCTCCACGCTAAACAGGATATTCGCGGTCTTCGACTGCCCATACGCGCTCCAGCGGTCGTACGCCTTCCCGGAGCTGAAGTTCCAGTCCGCGAACCGGAAGGGTCCGACTGTGTGCCCCCGACTCGTCACGTTGACGACGCGGGGGTCGGGCGAGGCGAGGATCTTGGGGAGGATGAGCGAGGTTAGTAGGAAGTGGCCCAGGTGGTTTGACGACAGTGTCAGCTCGTAACCTTGCTTGTCAAGCGTGTACTCCGGGATCGCCATGACGCCGGCGTTGTTGAGGACCACGTCGATGTGCGGGATCGACGCGTCGGCGTTGATTTGGGCAGCGGCGGCCCGGACGGAGTCGAAGTCGGAGAGCTCGCAAGTCACGAAGGTGAGGGCGATGTTCGGGTTGATGGTGGCGATTTCTTGGAGCACGGGCTCACTTTTGGCTCGGGTGCGGCTCACAAGGATCAGGTGCGCGGGTGAGTGGCGCGCGAGCGTGAGGGCGGCATTGGCGCCGAGACCGTTGGCTGTGGTGCCTGTGATGAGGAATGTGCGGCCCTTGATCTTGTCGGAGAAGGCCGTTGCGACCTCGTGGCAGGTTGTGGTATGGTCGAAGGGAGACATGATTGTTCTGTGATTCTACGATAAAGAATGCTTTGCTTTGAATGAAGTAACGCCTTTCGCCTTCTGCACCTAGCCTGAATATGACCCCTACTTATACTTGAATCTGGAGTATCTATTAATTATATGACTATCTAGGAGCCATAAGATTTACAACACAAGGCGATACTCGGATATAGAGGCGAAAGCACATATTGTTCAGACTAAAAGTAAGCCGCAATGTAGTACATATATATTAGAAATCGGGCATATTAGTCGAGAGTAAAGTGGCCCATCGCTGTTAAGAGTCGGCGATTCTGGTGGGAACAGCTTCTCTTTTGAATGTTTTCGGCGATAGGTGTCTGAGTCACATACACCGAGTCGTTAATAAATTCCGCCATTTCATCATCCCATGATCATGCAGGGCATTATCAGACGGTGATCCCTGCCTGCGGACCGCCTGGGCAATTTGGCCGGCGTTAAGACACTTGCTCCGGGCTTGGCTCCGGATGTTACATCATTAGGTAGGAGGTTTCTACACAAGTTGGAGAAGCAGTCAAGCAAGGACTGCGGCGTACAGAGTTAACTAGGGAGCTGACATTCCATTTCTAGTGCAGAGGGGATGTGGACGAGCGAAGGGCAGCTTGATGCCGAAAAGTGCAGCATGAAATCCTTCCCCTTGGTGGTAATGGTGGGAGATATGATACTAGAATTAAGACGAATTGATAACTAGCCAATCGACTCGTGGCTGTATTCGATACAACTTATCTCGGTGATATCAGTCCTTACCACGATCAGTAAGGCTTGTATGATAGTACTTATTACTTCCTGCTTAAGTGAGTTAAAATGGGACCACTTTCAATATCGACCAAATACGCTTGGTCACCTTCAACTTTGCGACGAAGCCAGCCGCGGCTGTGAGGCTCTTTCGGACTGCTAATTACGGGCCGTCTCAAAGTTATTTTAGCATGGATGCTAGCTCTTGCCACTTTGGCTGTGTTAGGCATGAGCCAAGCGCTCAGAAAATGCTTGCACCACTAACTAAGCAAAGACCTTGAACTAACGTTACGGCCACGATAGGGCGAGCTGGGGAGTATACTTCTAGTAGTATGACGACTACCTAGTGTATGGAGCCGGTTCGGGAGTAATAATACACGTTGCTAGCTTCTCATTCCTCAACATATTTCATCTCTGTACGAGAGGCTTTACAACTATGTCAGCACCCGTTTAACCAGTGCAGTAAATGAACCCGTAGGCTGGAGTTCGGGTCAGGCTTCGGAGGGGGTACGTCAAGGTTGTAATCCACTCCACTCCACGAGAACCTCATGTGGAGTGGATTACAACCTTGGGGTACGTCGACCCAGAAACTCTTCGCCAGGAGATAACACCGACGCTACAATGTGGTCTAGGGAAGGACATGATCACCAGCCTCAGGCGCTGATGGTGTAAACAATAGGGAGAGTGCTTATTAGTCCAGACAGATGATCAATCATGTTTAGAGATGAAGATGTGTATTGGATTCCCGGTGCTTCCTAGCGAGACATACCGTGGGGAGCCATGTACCTTACCACCTAAACATCTCCTCGACTACTTTTACCTCAGTATTAGCTCCTTGCCCCTGTTGAACATATTGCAACCGACCTCCTCTTGCATCGAGTTCCAGGATCGGTTGAACGCTCGAGAACACCGACCGATCAGTGTAAGCGTTCATTTCTCCCAACACGCTCTCCTCGATTTCCATTATCCTCTCAGCAGCCTTTGCGACTAGCCTACTATTCCAGATACCCTCTTGGCGCGATGTTGAATAAAGAAGGGCAATCGCTTTTCGGCGGAGTATAGGGTCTCGACACTGACTAGCTACCGTGTAAAGGGGAATGATAAACCCCATATCTGAACAGAACGAAGTTGTTTCGCCCCTGAGGTCATTGCCATATGAGGTAGAAGAGACTACCTTCTCGCCGAGTGTAACCATCTCCTTCATATGCGGCAAAAATTCATCCCAGCGCGACTTGTAACCAGGAGGTAGATGTTCGACATTGAACGAGACATAGGTGTTCAGCACATGTAGCTGTAACACAGCTATGGCAATATCATCCTTTGGAGTAAAAGATGGTCCCCTTGACGTTACAAGCTCTTGCAGTGCAAGCGAGAATTTCGACAATAAAGTTGCCCAGTAACCTATATGGGCCTCGACAGCCGCAGGAAAATGGATGGGGTCGCATGATGATAACTGAGCGGTAAGTCTGCTTTTGAATAGACAATAGCCATATTCAAAGATGTTTTTGGCTTCCTCAATACTAGCAAATGAGAAGGCAACATTATCGTAGGTTTCTGCAGAGAAATAACTCTCATAAAGCTTGAACTTGTAGTCTCTGATTACCTATTCCAGATGTATCAACTAAAGTAGTGCCTGGGGGACAGAGCTAAGTTCCCTTACCAATGTAACTTGTGCATCCATTCTAGCAAAGATTGGAGCAAGCACCTCTAGTGGAGCATAGGAATCCATATGACTCCTCGACCCAAGCACTTGGTGTTGAAGTACTCCATACCTCTGATCATATACGGTTTCACGCAGTAGCTTCGCGCCGCTCTGGATGTGGGACATTGCCGAGGCATGGTGCCCTTGCATGTTCTAAGAGAATGAGCATCTATGAGCGACAGCGTATACAAATGAGTTGTACCTCGAAGCAAGCGAAAAGAATGCATGACATAAGGCAAAGATCGACGCCTCGCTCCCCATTCTGAGATAGAGGGACCAATAGGTCTCTGATAGCGAGATTGTATTGCTCCAATGCAAAAGCCCCGTTGGGATCTGTCATGGCTCCCTGAAGGTCAAGTAGCTCATGGAGTGAGCCTATAGCGACAATAGCATGACGTACCGCCGACTCATGATGTGCGGCTTGAAGGACGTGCCTTTCCCAGAAGTCAGAGCCGAAGAAGCCGGCTAGTTGTGGGCTGGTTCGCTGCACGAAGAATGCAAACGATCGTTTTGATTGTAGCGAGGCATAGATTTCAATTGATGGACCTGCGATAACAGTCACAGGGACTATGGCTATGCTGGAAGGCGATGAGTGCGGCCGTTGTTCATGAGAGTCTGGGTAGCCGTCGCAGATACGGCGTGTCGATGTACATCTGAGGCATTCTGGTCGTTTCTCATCGCATTTCACCCGCCGTACTGTATCGGCAATCTATCAGATCTGGGCAGATATGGTCTTGGTCTGCTAATGCAACTCTTACTCTTACAAGTGAGGCACCCCGATCTTGTTCTTGGACGGTATGCTCGCTTTCTCCTCCCTTTTGCGACCTTCGGCATCTGAAGCTCGAGGCGATGGATTTGTTACAGACGAACAAGTAGAGTACTGATGGGGGTGCTAATAAGGTGATAAAACTATAATGGCTTATTCAGGCCTATTAAAAATAATAGTCATCTAACCTGATTTAATACCTAATCTGAGTGGGAAATCGGAGTGGCGCAGTATCGTACGGTTAGTGTCAAACAGTTAGAGAGACCGCAAAAGCGTAGAATAGACTATAACATGGGGGTTTCAACAGTTGTTGTATTGTGTAGTATCTGGGCTATTGCCGTAAATTGCAGAGGACCTCATAAACCCCTATCTGTGCGTTGTTCGTTACTAGCCACACACAGCCACATGCGACTATGCTTTACGGCAACTAGACCAATGGGTGCATCCTGTTCAACAATGAGATACCTATTAGAGTGGGCTTTCAACCGTTTGATATCCGAGAACTGGAAGTGCTCAACACAGCACCACATGTTATGGAAATGAGTTATATTGTTATTATTAGTTTGCTGTTCAGCTAAAACTCCTGTTCAGCAAGTCTTTGTGTCCAAACTTTTACTAAAGCTCCTACCTCAAGCTCAGCTTTGGGCTTTAGATCCTCTTCCTCACGCCCTCTGGTCATACTCGATTGAAGCGCTTTATTTCGAACTGATTTAATCCTATGATCAATTCCCTATTTTGACAAAGCGTAATAAGCTCTTTAGGTATTGAAAAATCCTGTTGCAGCCTTCGGTTCGCCCTAATTTTAGTTCAGAAGTGAGGACTAATATTACTGAGGTATTAGCACTTCTCGTACTCGTAAGGACCCTGCTTTATAACCTGGGCATTCTGATCTCTGATCCCGCAGATAATAATCTCTAATACGACGTCAGACAAACATGTCTTATTCAGCCACCAATGCCAAAAGATCAACACGTTCTGATTGGTGGGCTCGGAAGGACCCTGTCTGTTTATAGCTTAACCAATCAGAGTCCTTTAATTAGTAGATGTGCAGTTGTGTCGGTTTAGGGGCCAGGAGGACTAATACCTACCTTTCGGACCAGATAATATCGAAGTCCAGAACGCTCATGTGTATATATAGATATAGCTATGTCAGTCTATTTTTCAGTCCATTCGCTCCAAGTCATTCGTTTTCAACTCTTTGCGTCCAGCTTCTTTCTATTACGCTCCCCTTACAATGGGAAATCCATTCCTTGCCGCCCTACTGGGCTTGCTCCACCTTGCAATAGCAACTTGTTCTGAGAGTTGTTCTTTGGATAAAATATCCCCGTCTACAACGCTGACTTGGTGTCCTTGCAATGGCGATTTCTTCTGTGCCAGACTTGATGTTAGCTGGTTCTTCCCTAAGATTTTGTCTTGGATGCTAAACTAGTATAGGTACCGCTTGATTATCACAACCCTGATCTTGGTCGAGCTTCAGTTCCCATTATAAAATACCCTGCGCAATCCAATTCCTCGTTTGGACCTTATCAAGGTATAATACTTCTCAATCCTGGTGGACCTGGGGCTTCAGGTGTGAGTGAAGCTCTAAACAATGGGTCAAATATTCAAGTTAGTACTCCGCATCTTTCATTACCCTCTTAAACTATATGTCTGAGTGATATCTAACTCTTGTATGTGTGGTAGGCTGTCGTAGGAACTAATTGGGATATCGTCGGGTTTGACTCCAGAGGCATGTGGCTCAGCGAGCCTGTAGCCAATTGCTCTGCCAACATAACTCCAAACCAGAATATTACCTTCAGGTCCAGATCTGCCCCAAGATTATTAGACGAGTATTACAACGGCTTTATCGAATACGGCAAGGAACTAGGTGAGAACTGCGAGAAAACAATAGGAGGAGAAAAGGATGTTGGCCCGCACATGTCTACCGCAACCACTGCAAGGGACATGCTTAGCATTGTCGATGCATTCGCAGAGACCGAAGATGGCAAAAGAGCGGTATGTGTCATCACGAGTCGCTTTTACCCCTTTTGTCGATTTTCGGGAGTAGATATCCGCCTTTGAGCGAGCTCGCATTCTTGCACGCTCACGCTCCCTTCTATTAGAAAAAGATTTCAAAGATAGCACTTGCTGACTTATGTTGTTGTAGTCTAAACCTAGCCGCCTTTTGAATTACTATGGTATCAGCTATGGTACATTTCTCGGGCAAACCTTCGCTTCAATGTTCCCCGACAGAGTGGGCAATGTGGTTTTGGACGGTGTCGTAGACCCCGAGGGCTACGTGACCGATTACACCACCAACAGCGTGAACCACCTGGATGGAATTATCGCTTCCTTCTTCATATACTGTCACGCAGCTGGACTTTCGGGGTGTCCGTATTACACCGGTTCTACTCCAAAAGACATCTATGAGCGGTTCAATCAGTCGTTTGTACAGCTTGATCCTCGGAAAGCGGAGGCTGAAAGTTGGTCAAACGCTACAGACCTCGAGGCGGCGTTACTTATATTGAAAATTGGACTCTTGAGCACAGCGGATACGCCTTTGTTGTACTTCAACATATTGCCCAAAGTTCTGCTGGACCTTGAGAGCGCCATATTGACGCAAAACATTAGCCAATGGGTAGACCAAGCCACGGCGATCTTTGAAGTCGCTGATGATTATCCGGAGTGGACCCTGGGTGTTCTATGCTCCGATCAGGGCAATGCATGGTACAACAAGACATTACAAGACTTTCAGCCTCAGCTCGACCACCTTGAAAACCAAAGCATAATCGGAGAGATCTGGATCAGGCCAATGCTTATGTGTACCGGTTGGCCGATCAACGCCGCCGAAAGATTCAAAGGTCCATTTGGCGGCGACACAGCAACACCCATACTCTTTGTCAGCAATACTTACGACCCGGTAACCCCTATTGAAAAGTGAGTACTGTTCTCTTCTCTCAACAGGTATTGAAGCTGACTGTATGGACAGCGCGCTCTCGTCGGTGCCGAACTATAAGAATGCCCAGGTGTTAACTATTGACGGAATGGGTGTAAGTGCAGTATTTATGTCCCTGACCAAATATTCAATGCTAATCAATTCAAAGCATACCATCAGTGCTACACAGAACGCTTGTGGGTACGCAAAATTAAGCGCCTATTTCCAGACGAGCAAGTTGCCTGGCAACGATTCTTTCTGTCCGCTCGAGGCAGGCCCTTTTAGTATTGTCCTGAATGGAACTTTGGCGGAGAGCATAATGCAATCTGGGTTGTCGGATCTTACTCATTAAATATTGAATCAGGGTGCAGTGTAGGGGGTTGCGAGTCCCCACAGGACAAGGCTCTATGCGAGTCGCATTCCTTTTGATGAAGCTCGAGGGGATTAATAGCACGGGTTTCTAGTTCTCACTTTCGTCTCACCTTTCATGCTCATAACAGACGCGTTTCTTTACAACTACCTAATCCAGCATGGAACCACTGGTCACCTGAACATTCGGCACTGTACAACTCTGCTTCATTGGCCGAATACACACCCTACACATCTAATAGGCTTAATTTCGGGACCTGGACCTATTATTTAGCACAAGAATGTAGGATAGTTAATTTAATGGTTCTCTGGCAAAAGAATTGCTACAACGCCCAACTGGGATGATGGCTTCTCATACCCCTTTTGCTTGTCGTTTCTTCCGCCCTCCTCATTTCATACTTTGCCTTCCGGGACTCCTCCCAATGGAGGAATAATAAGAATGGAGGAGATGTCAATTGCGAGGAATGCAGAGTTAGGCTCCTCTAGAAATTGCATCTATGAGTAGAAGGCACGTAAAGGATGAGAGTGTAAAAATAGATTAGTGTAAGGTTCACGGACAGCTTCAGGGAGTGCATGAAAAACAAAAGAGATGGGCGATACTTGCTGAGACTTATATACATTGCGTTCCTACTATGAATGATTATCTAGTTCATTCGTAACGATATATGATATCAACTGCGTGTATGAGTTCAAGTGCTCGGCGCGTGACAGGTGCCGATTCTCACCTTATCATTGGCTTTAACAGAGCCCTGCACGTTTCTATGATAAGCTGATCAACTGGTCTTAAGATTAGATAAAACGGGGATTGTCGAGGATGTAAGTAAGACTGGGCGGAAGTGATAGAATACTGGATTACGTAATCCAGATCAGCCATATAGCAGGCCTTCTAGCCACAGCTGGACACACGAGAGAGCATCATTGAATACAATATCTCTTACTCATTTCACGGTGTTCATCAGGTTGTCTGAAGTTGGTTGTTTGGGCATCCTGATGTGGAAGTAATCTGCTTTCTTGGCTGGAACATTTGTGCCTAGGTGACTGAAGGATATTGTCAGGATTCTTTGTTAGGCTTCATGTATATAGAGGCTGTTCAGAGAACAGCCTTTTAGTTAGATCTTCGTGCAACAACTGTGTTGTTTTGCTACCTCATACGCTCATCTCGTGACAGATATGCACGTCACGAATCCTAGTACAGCTTATCATTAGAGACTTGGTATGTATATGAGAGAGAGGAAATCATATCAGGATTATACAAGTGAGAGTCAAGTGGATCGAATACGTATCGATTCTGTTATAGGTAAAGGTTGATCAAGCGGTTCATGGATGGTCCTTTTCAAAAATACATGTCGATGATTTCAAAAGAAAATGCGTATAGTGTAAGTTCGTGAAAGAAAGTTTAACATATAACAATATGCCGCAAAATACAAAGCTTCTAGACAAGCTCTTTGTTGCTTAGCGCTTATGTAGGTTTTACATTGTTAACGAGTCGTTACATATAAGCTCTTCTGTGGCCTACTTCGTGTTTCTCCAGCATCTAACAACATCTGCAATTAGAATTAAGTTCACCGAAAAAAAGGGAATCTCTACATATATACAATCGGCAAGCAATCTCCAACCATGGATACGTACACTCCCGTACCGCTACCTTACTTCGCCCCTCCCCACACCATCCCGGCTCCTCTTCCCACATACAAGCAAATAGGAGCTATCGTGGCCGGAAAATCTCAGGGCCAAATGTTGCAGGTGAGTGATAATGATAGCGGAATCATTAAAATGGGTGAACATTTCGTGGTAAAGTATGGGAAGGGACTCAACTTCATCGAAGGTGAAAATATGCGTTTTGTTCGGGAGCATACTAACATACCAGTTCCAACAGTTTACGCCATGTATAGGCACGAGGCAAGCGGGGTCAACGTCATCATCATGGATTTTATCCCAGGTAAGCCGCTTCACAAGTGTATCGACAAGCTCAGCCCTACCCAAATACAAGTGATTGGATCTCAGCTGAGATCTCACCTAGCTGAGTTGCGCAGTATTCCCTCTGCGGGCTTCTACGGGGTTCTTGGTTGTCGCCCATATATGAATATATCCTGGGTCTTCAAGAAAGAAGCAGGGCCTTTTAAGTCAGCAGTCGCTTTCCTCAAGTCGTACTTTAGAGCCCAGTTCAGTGATAAGACAGGTAAGTTGAACCCTTCAGAGCTTGAAGATATCGAGTCCCGATTGCTGCAGGCCTCTAAAGGGCTTGACTCGTCAGTCTTTACGCATGCAGATCTCCAAACAAAGAATATTATTCTGCGCGAGGATGACACTATCTGCATCATCGACTACGAATCTGCCGGATTTTACCCCGAGTACTTCGAGTACTTTATATATGGCACATATGATTTGATGTCAATGGGATCAGCTGAAGGCCCTCACGACTTTGTGGCGAAGTACTCTGAGACAACCAAGCTGATTTTGAAGGCATGGAACGTATTCATAATGAATAATTCTTTGTAGTGCAAAGTAGTGCTAATATGGCAATGTCAAATTGAGGTGGTTGACACAACTCACACTGTTGTGTATGTATGCATTGAACCTCGCCCAGAGTACCCGATAGCTGTCCTCTATCTAATTCAACTAGTATTGTGCAAATAATACTTAATTTTAACTGACTGTAGCAATAGTCAAATTTAATATTCTGCGTTTCATTGCTTGAAACTTGACTTAATAGGTTATTCTATGTGAGACACATTGCTTCAATAGTACTCTTTAGCAGGAACTTCCCATTGTAGCTTAAAAGGGTTAGAATTTTGGTCTCTGGCCAAGAGCTTTTCACTGGAGTATGTATTGCAAATTGTCAAAGTCGTCGATGTTGCTCAGCAAAGCTTTAACGTCTTAGCTTTAGTTGTCAGCTTCGCTGATATCTTAAATGACATAGTTCGCGATTAGCTAATAGGTAGGTACATATTCACGAGTCCCGGTCCCGGTACATACGTTCGCTATCGCCAATGTTCCAGTCTGCTGAAACAACTGGTTACCTAGGTGTACTTCAGTTGTATAGGAGATGTGTTTAACTTTTAATGCTTTTGAATGTGTTGTTGGTGTTAAAGATGTAAAATTGGAGACAGGTAGTTTTAACTACAGTATAAAAGAATTAAATAAACTAGGCTGGATACTTACGAGGTAGTAGATGAGAAAAAGTTCAAGAAAAACCTTGGACAGTATGGTGAACGAGTTTCGACACAAGAATAAGCTGAAGGGCGGCACCGGCTCACAAGGAGGACGATGGTTTCGTCATGAGTCTGGACTTTTACACAAGATAATTGAATCAGCACTAGAGGGTGTATGAGGTTTCTTATGCTAGCAACACGAGTCGACGTATGGTCCTTGTTTCCCCAGTCAAATGTACTCTACGGGTGGGGAGGGTATTTTGTATATGACTTTGTTAGGTGGAACAAAGAGTCTTTGATAAAGGACGACCATTACACTTGATCATTTCCAACGGTCACATGAACTAGCTACAGTGGTATTCGATGACACATTTTGCTCAATTAATACAATGTAGCAAAGCTAGGAAGTTAATCTTACATGCAATGGCCTGTATTGTAGGTGGGCTATCAGGGTATTTGCGCGCAGGCCTTCATCCACCTGACCTCCCACTGCCATAATGATTTCTATTTTACGAAAGTTTCAATTGGTCCTATTAAATTTGATGAAATTGAATCATAAGAAAGTCATGATGAATGACATTTAAGCTAACACTTATGTTTGAAAAGCTTCCCAATTGTGTAGATCTAATGGAATATATGCTGTTTAATTGCATATTTGTAGACTTATTTTGCATGTACCCAGTCCCAGCATCTCATGATGTAATCCAGTCTTTCAGTATGGCAGGATTACACATCTGCTCGACAGGGGTGCCAAGTCCTCGTAATTCCGACCCTCGGTGCTAACCTCCGTGCGTTCGGTACGTAAAGTAAACGCGATCAATCGCATTCTCCAGGGCACAGGCTGACATGAAGTTTCCTTACACAAAACAGCTCTCAGGCGGGTGATCCAGGAATGAAATCCCGATGTCTTTGCGACCGTTAAGACGAACGCTCTGGAGACAGGTCTTCGGAAGCCCGAGTCTGCTCGTGACTCGCCGACACCTGAATACTGTTCCGAGCTGCCCAGAGCCAACATGCGAATGCGCCGAGACACCCGCGCTGCCCTCAGGCCAAAGCATCGATAAGAAAGCCAATCTCAACGGACTTATAGCCAATTATGCGCAACAGGTTCTCATCTGCACGGGCAAGGATGACTGGACGTCGCGCATCGAGGAGGACAACAGCGGCGACAACCTGGCGGCTGACCTCAAGGAGCTTATCGGTCGCGGCGGTCTCTACAGCGATGTGAGTTGGTTCCAAGGGCAGACCTGTTGGTCTCAATAGGCGATCCACTGACGGTAAGTGCTATGTAGCCTTTTCACAACATCTCTATTATAAACGCCTCTTTCCCCTCTGCAATATCTAGGCGGCCGGAAGTACAGACCACTTCCGCCTATCTGCTTCCTAGCTTCAAATATGTACCGTTTCTCCCGCGGGTGTCGTTTGACTCTGTTCAGGCGTTAGTCAAGGGCTATCTGCTACCTGAGAAGCTGCATCCAATGAACGATGGTCTCCCCCAGATACACAAAGATCGGCTTCTGAGGAAAGAAGCATATCAGCATATGCTCTACGGAGTTCGTGACGTAGACGATGTGCTTGTATTGATATGTGGTCATGGAGGGCGAGATCAGAGATGCGGTATCTTTGGGCCCGTTCTTCAAGCGGAGTTCGAGAGACAATTGCCCAGAGCAGGCATACAGGTTCTTCATGGTCCGGCTATGGATGAGAGCGTGTCCGCGCCTCGGCTCCCAGCGACCATGGAAGAAGCGCCGCGTGTAGCAAGAGTTGGTCAAATCAGTCACATTGGTGGGCATAAATATGCCGGCAACGTAATTATCTACTTGCCGCCAACCTTCAAGAACAGCGCTGGCAACACACATCCTTTGGCTGGCCATGGAATTTGGTACGGCAGGATAGAGCCGAAGCACGTCGAAGGGGTGATCAAGGAGACGATCATAAGCGGAAATGTCATCACCGATCACTTTAGAGGTGGAATTAGGCAAGATGGAGCGATCATTAGATTATAGACGACACAAACATCTATATTGGATATGTATACTATCGACACGGGCATGTTTCACGGGTTAGAAATGACATGAATTATGAGGATAGGATCTTCCGGCGGCTAGGAAAGATTCTGATGTTATATTCAAGTTACTCCCGACAGCTTCATTTGGTGCCGGGCCGGTTGGCAGCTGGAGAAGCACAGACAATCTCAACGTACTTCAACAAAACTTAAGTCAACCTTCGAGATATTGAGCAAGACTTTATAGATTTCAACATGAGGTGACATCAATGCATCATATAGCAACACGATGGGTCGGCCGGATGAGACCGTGTATTCTATGCCTTCGAACCACCCCTTTTAAAAGTTGCCAGCCGCCACCGATTACCGTGTGCGCAGCCGTACAAAACCGGATCATATCAAGCGCTCATCATGAGCGCACCATCACCACTTCGCTTACAAGGCGAAGTAATAAGTCACAGACTTCAACTATCGAAGGAGTGATCCAACCGCACAAACAAAGCAAACGGAGAAGACCTTTCATATTCCTAGGCGGGGCAAGCCTATGCCTCATCGGCTTCACAGTCCTCAATCTCAGCACCACAGAGGAGTCCGACGACGACATAATCAACCGAACAGACTTCAGCCCCTTCACCATAGTCTCCAAGGAGCAAGTCTCGCCCACGGCCTTCATCTTGACCGTGCGCGCCTCTTCTCCCACCTCTTCCTCAACCCCGTCCCCATCCCCGCGGATCGAGGAAGCCTGGCGCCACGGCCTCTGGTCCGTCGAGATCAAGCAGCCGCAGCTGCAGATCGCGCGGCACTACACGCCCCTCCCACCTTCACCCTCCTCCCCCTCTCCATCCACACCCCCATCTGACCTACGCTTCCTCGTCCGCAAGCTCGACCACGGCGAGCTATCCAGCTACCTGTCGAAGCAGCCCGTCGGCGCCCAGCTCTGGCTGCGCGGCCCGCACCGCGGCTTCGACGTGGCGCGCCGGTTGGGCGCCGCCTCCGATATCGTCTTCGTCGCTGGCGGGACGGGGATCGCGCCTGCGCTGCAGGTCGCTGCACGGCTTCTGGAGCACCGCTCTGATGAGGAGAAGCCGCGCGTGTCGATCCTCTGGGCTAACCGCAAGGCCGCGGATGCGTTGGGTCGCACGCAGGGGCAGGGGGGAAGGAGAGGTTGGTGGGCTGGGCTGTGGGGAGCACCAGCAGAGCGGGAAGAAGCAGCGCCGTCGAGCGAGTCGACGCTCGCGCGCCAGATCTCCGCGCTGCGCGCGAATCACCCCCAGCATTTTCAAATCTCGTACTTCGTCGACGAGGAGGGCTCCTTCATCAACGCCAAGGATCTCACCGCGGCTCTAGCACCATCCCTTACCTCATCCTCCACCGCGCCCTCGACCCCTAACCAATTACGCCCCGCGGACCCGTCTTGCCCCTGGCACTCCGCAGTCGCGCTTCAACGTCTCCCGGACGCGGACGACGCGGGCCGCGCATCTCAATCTCCGTCTCCGTCTTCGCTGCAGTGTCCCTGCGCTCAAAGTCCAAACGCGGCATCCGACCACGGCGCGGGGGCGAATCTGCTCTGCGTGTCGGGGCCGGACGGCTTCGTGGCGGCGTACGCGGGGCCGAAGCGGTGGCATGACGGGCACGAGATGCAGGGGGCTGTGCAGGGGCTTCTGGGACAGATTATGAGGAAGAGAGGGAAGATGGAATGGGGGGACTGGTTGGTTCTTAAGATGTAGTGGGGACTTGGTGTCGTATGTATATGTATATAGTACGAATGCGTAGACATATACAAGTACATATATTACGCTTGTTGAAAGAAATACATGTACATTGGGACATAGTCGTTATGACCTTTCCCCTTAATCCACTGATATTAGGTCGACGCTGTGTCGTAACTTGCGGGCTTGTGGCGAGGACTTATCGCTCGGCTCCCTCCCTACCTACTCAGCATTCTACATACTCAAATAGTACCAGCGGCGTATGTCTCTTATATCCAGGACACACAGGGTAGGACCCCCTAGCAACATGCTTCCATATTCTTCGTCGTTTCAGTCCCAGCCTATAGGGGACTCAAATCGGTATGAAATTCAAAAGACAACACACTCACTGCACCGCCTACTGATTTTCACCCATTTCAAACTAAACAAAATCAAAAAGGTCGTCGTTATTTCCACAGGTAGCTAACAAGCAGGGAAGCGAATAAATTATCCTTGACACAGCTATAGATATAGGCAGTACGCTATATTATGTACCATCACTCCACCTCCTCCCTCTTCCTCTGCCTTCTGCTCTCCCTCCTCTCCTGGCTTCCAGCCACAGACACACACGCGCACACACGCACATACATAAGCACACACCCGTCTATTCACGCACTTATAGTTAAGAACTAATAACTAGCCACTCCTTCTCTTCTTCTTCCAGCCAGGTCCCAATCGATGTTCCCCATCCTCCCACGTATGTATAACAACAACAGTAACAGGAAGCTGTCAGCCCGAAATAACACCACTTCCAAATATACTTGAACAGAGAAAGCTGCGGCTCGCTGCCGGGGTAGGTCGGTAGGTAGGAGAAAAGCTGGATAATGTTGCGTGTTGTGTTGTATTGGAAGTAAGGTTAAGAGAGAGACATCGCTCCAAACCTGCGAACTTGTGGTGGTGAGTAATATTATTATTTTTGTATTGTAAGTATGAGGCGATGTGAACCTTGCTCATTCGTCACTTCGTACAGACAGGGCCATATCATGATCGAAAGGAGTTTTGTTTTAGAACCTAGCTTTTTGTTTGCGGGCCTGGGTCATCATTGGGTTTGGTTGCTTGCTTGCTTGGCGTTTCTCTCCCCCACTCTGCGGGAGAAGAAAAATAAATAGTAGTAATGTATAGACATTATATCATATCAGTTATATGATGAAGTCGTACACGACTTCGGTTCGAGCGTTAAGCCTCACACACACCTCTCCACACTTTCATTCCTCCGATGCGGCATTTTCTGACGGGGCAGCTGGCGGTTCTTCAGGAATTACGGGGGTGGTGGCTCCCTCGTCCCCGCCAGCCGTGCCGGAACTCGCGACAGAACCACCCTTTAATCTCCGACGTCTGGACCTCCTCTCTTCTGCTGCCGACTTTCTTAAGCTGTCCCGGTTTTCCTCGCCATCATCTGCACCGTCTCCACCCCTCATATCCTGTAGCAGCATTGCAGCTCTTTGAGCCAAGCCATCATCTTCACTAGCCCCTGGCTTCGCTTCGCCGGGCGACGACAAGCCAGGGCTTAGTGGGTTGCCGTCAGAGTCTACAGCGCCGGTGGTGCCGTCACCATTAATGCCTGTTTCGGCTTCGGGTATCTCGTTGATTTCGGGAATGTTTTGGCCTGAAGCAATACGTACTTGGTGGCGATCCTTTAGACGTGCACGCCTTCTTCGATCGCGCTGATCCCTGGTTTGTGGTGCAGCAGCACGTAACTTCTCCAGGAGGGAGTCCATTGCACCCGCAGAGGCCGGTGATGGTGGCCCGACTTCGTTGGCCCCGGAGACCTTAAGCTGTGCATGCTTACGCTTCATGCTAGCTTCGTTCTTGCGCCTAGTCTCTTCGAATTGAATATTCTTATCCCTGCTCTTCTTCCACTCCTGGAGAAACAGCGCTAGCTTAGGGAAGAAGTCGCGACGGGCGCTGTCGTCCTTAGGGTCTTCGCCGTAGAACACCATGATATCATCGTAAGTGCGCACCATTTCCTCAAGATATAGAGACATCTGTTCTGCCTTCCGCCGAGCGTCTTTCATACAGCGCTGAACGATTTGCGAGACGCGGTCCTGAGGGTGGAATTTCTTGGGGTCGCTGAGATTGCCGCTGTCAAGCGACATTTGAATGTTGCGAACATTGTCCATGTACTTCCTAGCGTCCGACTGCAGCTGCTCGATGTTGATCTTCTGCGCAGTGATGACGGCTTGGATGTCACTTGAGAAGCCTTCCCACTCGGGATATTGGTTGCGCACAATACGCTCGACAAGATCTGCAAGCGTTGACTGATTTTTGTCGTCCTTGACCATCCCTAACCGGGCAAGCGAGCTAAGTTTGAATCCTCGAGCTTGCTTGTTAGCGTCGTTCATATAGTTACCGATGTCAAGGATCAAGCCAAGAACGTTCATCAACGACACGGAGTCCCGTAGCGCCTCTGACACAGTAACAACGTGACGGATTTTCTCAGTAATTTCGTCGTAGTCGGCTTCAAAGCTCCTTGTTAGCGCCAATGCCCGCATTCTGCTCTTCCAGTAATGGTGTAACTCAAAGGCAGTTTGCAGATAGATTTGATCTTGTCGGGTAAGTTCGGACGGATCTTGCTCGCGGTTCTCATTATTAGCTTCCGGACCAGTCCAATCTTTACTGTATGGGGCCATTTGCTTTGAGGTGTTGTCAGGGATATTGCATAGCTCGTCCTTTTGCAGGAAGTCCATCACCACGGAATTGTCGAGCACCTCCTTGTCGCAATGAATAATCATTTGCACAATCCTTTCCACGGAATGCTGGGAAAATTTGGCAAAAGCAATTTCTAATGCATAGTCAGCGTGCTGATAAAAGTCTGGAAATAGTCCTCGGTGAATACTTACCATAAGCTTTTCGAAGGTCGCTAGAAATGATTTGCTTTTTGTCATCCTTCTTAGAGGTTCCAGCACCAATCTTTTTGATCTCCTTGGCCATGAACAACTTCTCGACCTCGTCAAGAATACCCTTCTTACTAAGCTCGACATACTTCTCTTCTCTTGCCTCTGCGGATGGCGCATGCGCTGCCCAATGACTTGTTTCGGGAGTATCAACCTTGTCCCAATGGAACGCCTTAAGCTTTTTCTTAGGCCGCACAACAGGGAGACCGAGACTTGGAGTTGATCCGAAGGTATTCTGCGCCGAGAGGAAGTGACCGGACATCCCACCAGGCATTGGCGGGGGAGGTGGAGGTGGTCCGCCTCCAGCAGCACCGGGCATTGGTGGCGGCGGTGGTGGGGGTGGAGGCGCACCTGCAGCGGAAGTAGGCGAGAGCATACCCGGCATCGGTGGTGGAGGCGGAGGCGGCGGGGGTGGAGCAGCACCAGGTAGATGATCTGGCATTGGAGGTGGGGGTGGGGGAGGCGGTGGTGGAGCTGCATCACTGACTTCGATCTTAGGTGGCTCGTTGTCGCTTGGGGTGAGAGGAGACTCGGACTCGAGACTCGGATGCGAAGGACCAGTAGTAACTCCTTCGCCTTCCTCGGAGTCGCTGGCTTCGTCCTTCTTGCCCCGTGCTTGGATCTCGTTGAGGAAGCTCGCAGCCTGTTTAGGATCCATCACGGGTCTCCTTATCTCCACGACTCTGGGCTTCTCGTACACGACATCATCTTCGCCCTCGGCGCCCTCGTCGATGCGGGAAACTGGTTCTCCTTGTCCATTGACGGGCTTTCGCGATATCCTGGTTTGTCGGTTGACGGAACCAAGCATGCCGTTAGCCATACCAGGTGGTGGGAGCCCGGCGCCCTCTGGCGCATCAGGGTAGCCATCGTTGTAGCCGTCCATTTCTTCACGTAGCGCACGCAGACGATCTGAAGGATCAACCGTCTCGCCCCAGACTCTGCCTTCGAGCTTGTACTGGGTCTTTTGCCGCTCGAGCTGCATAGCAAGCCGGTCCATCAACCTCTCACGGTCTAGGATGCCTTTCATGCGAGCGGGATCTTCGTCGACCGCCTTGTTCCCGGCACCGGTCTTAACAGCCTGTGAAGCAGCAACATCTTGGGCGTCTCTGAGCATCAGGTATAATTCTCTTGTTTCCAGCTCATATCGCTGAGCCTCCTTGGCCCGCACCGTCTGCATATTGGCAATCTCGGCTTTAAAGCCGTCTGCTTGTCTCCTTTGCGCTTCAATGAAGCGAGCTTGCTCGTCGAGCTGTCTTTGTAGTTTCGCCACAAGTCCATCGGCGCCAAGTTCTAACTGAGCTTTCACCTCATCCCGTTCTGCCATAGCAGCATCGGCGATCTGCCTAGCCTCCAGCGCCTCATCTAGGGCTTGCCGAGCCTCAGAATCAGTGTGTAGGTTATCTAAAAGGCTCTGAACCGTGAAGTTGAGGCTTTGCTTCAGGTCCATGTTCGGTAGGCGCCGATCCATGGCCACGTAGCTCAGCATTGAGTCGACGAGCTGGAACATACGAAGTCGCTCCTCTCCGTCGTTATCTCGGATGAGGAGCAAATGCTGAAGGGCGGAAACAAAGTAGTCTTGAGTCCTGCTACCTTGCAGTCTCTGTTGAATCGCATCGACGATTTGAGCAGGATCGTTCAGGTCTTTGACTTCTCCCTCGATGCTGTCCTTGATACTGCTGTTCTCCCGCTCGAGCATATCCTCGTAGTCAATAGCTTCGTTCGTACGGTATCGCTCGACCTGCTTGTCTATTAAGTCGTATTGGAACGCCTCCATCTTCGTGAGGATCCGCTTGATCCCACAAGCGCCGAACTGGGCCCTGATATGCATACGTAGTTGGAGGTCGTTCTCTGGCGCATCAATAATCATATTGACGAGGATGAGCGTTGCAACTGCATATTCCATCAAGAGGTTCTCCATGCCGATACCACCACTGCGGACTTCATCACTGGCTCCGACGAGACTGCCCATCTTCCCGCGCCCGTCCACCGTCACCTCAACCAGTCGCATCCAAGCATCGAACCGGCCATTTTCGTTTTGCTGGACCTTCACTTGATCCATAGCCTGGATAACCTTAAGGTGGCCATCTCCCTCCTCCCAGTGGCACAAGAAGGTCAGAACATCACTGACTAATTTTCGTGTCGTGAGTCGAGGTGATATGAGCGAGGTAGACAGAGCTACGACGACTTGTTGGTGAGCTAGCGCATCATCGGCACCGTATTTGTTGTTCAGCAAAGCCTTCAGACACTTTACAATATCATACTCCTTGTCGAGATTCTTGTCGCTTCCCTTGGCATCCAATGGCGCTGCAGGTCCTACAGCAGTCTTCCTGTTGATCTTCAACAAAACGTTGGTGAGAGCCACCTGCCCTTGACATTCGATGAAGCGCTTCACCCAGCCGATTTGTTGTGTCCGAAGGTTAACCTCGAGGCTCCCAAGGCCCTTGGTGTCCAAAGTATTGTCCATCACCTTCCTTACATACCACTCAGGGGAGCCCTCCTCATCAGACTGCGTAGCGATGTTGACATCGGAATATTGCCCTACCCTTGCCGTATTCCTCCTCTTCTGCTCGCCCTGCCACTCGGTGAGACGATCCTGGTAAATCAGTGTCCATTTTTTGGACGACGGATAGGCTTGCATTTGTCGTCGTGCCTGCTCAGGAAGATTGTGCCATCCTCTTTTTTGCATTAGCTCAAAGAACATCTGCTCGGTGACCCTGTCATCGTCCGGCCTGGTAAGCGAGAAGCCATCGGGACCTCCGGGTAACTGAGGCCCCTGGGCGCCTGGGAATCTGGTTAAGCGGTGCGAATCTCTACTCGAGGGCTGTGATGCAATGGAACTCTGGGAGGTCGCACTGGGAAGTGCTAATCTGGATGAGCGCTTGAGTGTGAGATAGTCAGGGGATACTCCATTACCTGAGAATATGCTGGACTGGTCGCTCTGTCTAGACGTTCTGCCGTAGCCCGGCAAGGAGTCCCACCTTTCGTTATAGGCAGCATTGATGGAGTGAGCGGTGCTTCCTCTAGGCATCTGGGCGTTTCCAGCAGGACCCCATTGGTGGAACTGCGTCTGGCGACCAGTAGACGCCATAGTTATATTTCCTGGCACGGCGGATGGACGCGCACCGGAAAGGTGAGAGCCGGCGGCGCTGGAGAGGGTATTCGGATCAATGGACGGATACTGATGGAAATCGCTCGTGCCTTTGTTCAGCTGGTGCGGCAGAAGATCTCGGCGCACCGGCAGCTGATCACCTCGAGGCAGGTATTCAACAGGTATCGGGCTCCGTTGGTCTGCATGTGTATTATCGTAGGGAATTGCGGTAATGACGCCGGCAGAGTTGTTAACGCCGGTCTCGGGAGAACTGGGTCGATCGAGGGATATTGTCGACGAATCCCTAGTATGTCGAGAAGTACGCGTCGATGCCGAGTCGTCATGGACGTTACCAAGATATCGCCCTTCTTCGCTGCCAGTGTATCGCTTTTCGCTTCTGTGTTTATTTCTAGAAAAGAAGCCCTTGCCGCCAGACGACTGTCTGGACTTGTCGGCGGAGGCCATGGCTGCGCCGTGGGAGAGCGCTGAAACGCCGCCGCTCCAATGATTTCAAGCCAGCGACTTTAACCGGTGGTCGAAGGTTCAAAGCGAGTTTCGGAGGGGGCGCAATGGAAAAGAAAAGGTTACTCAGGATGTCGGATTCCTGCCGTCAGTGTATTGGGTGTCGCAGATGCAGGCCGGATTGCATCATGTTCTCGTGAAAACAAAAAAGACTTCGCAGGGTTCGCAGTGTTGGCAGTGTTCGCAGTGAATGTACGGGCTGGTTTCGAGGTTCTAGGATCGAGAGAAGACCTGCATGAATCAGGGACGGGTTAGCATGAAATCTGGCGATGAAGCCGCCTTGCCTGCAATCTGCAACCTGCAACCTGGCAACCCGGCACCTGAAAGGAGTCGGGAAGACATGGGAAGACATGGGAACATGGGGGAGAACACGGGGAACAGTCAGACAGACAGAGAGACAGACATACATAGAATGGGAATCAATCAACAACAAGAGACACGAGGCTACTACATGAAATTCAAAAATAAAAAAGGATTGCAACGTCAACAGCCTTCTCCCGAATAGACCAGCAGCATGCTCTGTTTGAGAAATTGGAAAGTAATTGATTAATTAAAAAAGAGAGTTTGATAGCAGCCCGTCAAAGGAGGTCAGGGTCGTTTAGAGAGAGGAAGATGGGATGCAGCAAGTAGCAGGGCCGGATCGAAGGTTGCGGGTTATGCCAATGCAGCATGCAGGGCGCACTAGTACATGTACGAGGTAATGTACATACAGTGTAGAGGAACCTGGATAGCCTACCAAATAACGTAGAGATGTAAGTAGATGCGTACAAAGTAAACGGTTTACGCAGGCAGTACCACTGTACCTACCTACTGTACCTCCAGGACTCAGGTAGGTTAATGTGGCAGGTACGAACTGTACGGATTACACAATCTCAATTTTGCGATAAAAGCGCGTGCATTTGTTCTTAAAGCGGGCGGCCACGGCTGCCACTTCAGGGGGTTTGACTCTTGCCATTCGCCATTTGGCACATTGGCGCCAACCATTTATAGTCATCATCATCCGTACGTACTGCGTACATCTAGGTACACACATGTCTAGGTAGCTCCTAGTGCATTGATAAGTACCTATAACATTGAAGTACTCAATGACACCACATTGACTGGGCTGTCACTACCTGGGTACTGTATGTAGCACCCCCAGACGGCCGGCTTTCTTTCTTTCTTTCTCCCTCCCAATTCTCCTCAAAAATCTTACCACGTTCTCATATCCCGTCCAATACAAAGAAAACGCTCTCGGTATCCCTGAGTGATATCTTACAAACAACCAGCTGCGTGGGACGTTGCAAAAGGTCTGTGTGTATATGTGTGGGCGTTTCTGAAACTGCAAATGGAACATGGAGACCCCCTGGACAGCTACATATGATGATGCGATTCAATTGATCCTTCAGCACCCGCAAAGACTGTACATCATTGCATACATACATACGCACATACTGTACAAACGGGGGCCTGGCCCGTGTGATGCGGATACGCCGTTATCTAATAAGTACTTGTCGACGGATACCGTAATCCGTAGTTATCGCCTTACACTGCCTAACCTGTCCTAACCGTATAGCCTGTGGGGATGGATGGACGGAGAGGGGAGAGAGGTCGAGATGAAAAAGCCGATGCGATGCACACGAGAAAAAGGGGTGCATATACGTTTCTCTAGCTTTGTTTGACTGGTCAGGTGTGATTTGAAGGTTGGAAACCTGTTCAGTTGTTCTGGCCAATTCGGCCCTGTCCAATACAACATGTAATAAGCCACATCCATAGGGCCACAACAGCCACACCTAGCACCACACATCAACCAACCATTATATCCTTTGGTAACGACCAGAACCACTTTCCGGTAGATCCCGATTCTAGGATGATACATCCTCATATGCTAAAAAGACAATGCTGCTCAGTACGAGACCTCAACTCGTGACCTTCGCATTACTTCATATTTCAGTGATTAAATATGAGTACATCAATACGACGCTCGAACCAAGTCACATAACCGAGGATAATTCAACTGCCCACAGCTGGTCGGATCATGCATACTGTATTTCGTGCTCCTGACGACAGATCGAATTCTTAACAGTTACTCAGCCAGTAATTACCCGTACTATGTACCTAAGAGCATTGAAGCTCATGTTTAAGAGACAATAATAGAATACAGCAGAGATTATTCCCATCATACATTGAACATGCTTCAGTTACAGAATACCTATACATAGTTTCTCAGCCCGCATGACTGAAATCGAGGGAGTAACGAAAATGGCGATACTCATTCGTAGCCTAACCTTTACCAAGATGCCTGTCTTATAGATAGCATGATGACAGAAAGTTGATTTTCAGACGTATCAGGGGCTTGTTCCATAGACTATTTTCCATAGACTATGTTCCACTCAAGTATGGAGCTGCATGATAGCTATACCTTGTTGGCCATGAAGTCAATGTGTTGTATAATATATGGCATTTTCAAGATACCTCCATCTGAGCTAGATAGCATACAGATATTGAAGCAAGTAAACCGAAGCAATACTCTGAGATATTGTAGCTGGGTGATGATGAAGCCCCAAGTTGTAGTCTATACCGAAATTGACGAGACGAGGAACAAGGATAAGGACAACATATGCAATCGTGTGCTGTAGAGATAGCCCTCACAATGGATTTCACAGCATTATATCGCCTAATTCATGTAACGTATCAAGATAGTTTAGGGTCTATTCTGCAAGTGTCTTCTCAAGGATATATCAGGCGTTTAAACAAATGCCTTGACTGACCTATTTGGGTTCCGGCTTACAACTCTGAATAAGGCGATTTACCCATCATCGGTGTCGAATTCGGATAGATATCGACGCAAGCCCATCACTCAATGTGCCTTCCAATTATTTCTGTTCAAATACCCCGTCCTCACAACAATCATTGACCCGTTTGTCACACAAGTTTAGTGTAGCGTCATCCCCCTTGAGGTGTTTATGCGCCCAATTATACAAGATATCGCGGGCTGCTTCCTTAGTCTTCCCCTCCAACTCATTATCAGTGGGTGTTGTCTCGATAGTTATCTTCTTCCATTTAGCACGCTGCTCTGGTGTCATATTCTGTAAAAACTCCCCTCGACCTATCAGGTCGTCCATTATATCTTCCGCCACCTCATCGTTCTTTTCTTTGTCTGTCTTCTTCTTCTCCTTGGCCTTTTCCTCTCCTGAGATTTTAACATCATAGTATTCATTTATAAGGTCTTCTAGGTACTTCCATGGTAGTGTTCCTTTGTAGCCATTTGGAGAGGACATGGTGGATTACAGGCGTCTCCTATATAATATGAAAGGATTTGAATGTGGCAAGCTTGAAGATTGGTTCGCACGTAGGTGATCGAGCCGAAATCGGAGCTCGTTGGGCACCAGTAGGGATATAGGGAAGAAGAAGAGAGCAAGATGCTGTGAAAACTATCGGCGCTTTTTTGGCGGCTGGTCCACTGGTATACACTAAAGAGCTACTCTTGAGTAGTTTGTGGATAATACGAGGGGAGAATACAGCTGCAAGCCAACCGGGAGTGACTGTACATTTGATAGAAGTAGTTGAATTGAATCAAGGACTGGTACAGTACAAGGCACGAATAGTAGCATTGTGTGTATATAATAGGCCATCTGCCATTCTAGAATAGCTGAACCTCAAATCAATCAAGTCTCATTAACCCTGTATTTCAACAGAAGTGACGGGACAACCCATATCAACTAGTAGTTTGCACTACTGGGATGAGTCATTTTTCTCTTTGCCAACTGGAGGGTTCATCCAGATTCATGTCAGAGTCAGAAAGTGGAGTAGCACAAGAGCAGCATACCCCTTGATTTATAGGCGACATATATTATCTGGGACCGCATTTGTCTCCTTCAATCAAGTACCTCGGCAAGATAGAACAAAGAAAATCAAGTTGTGTTGGTAGCTCTTCGTTACTGACTTTCTGTTGGTGGCAAGTAGACTCGTAACATAGTACGAAACAAATTGATGTATGTTGGTCGGTCTTTGTTATTGGCTTTGGTTGGTGACGAGTACACTTTGTAACTCAGACCAGTCATTTTCTGTCCGCCCAAAACCACCTCCCCTAGAAAGCTTGCTTGCTTCACATTCAAAATACAAGGGTTTTTGGTACTTTAAGCTAATCGGTTCTGCTTATCTAATAATAGAGGCATTGGTAGCTAGTCACGTATTTCTTTAGAGCTTAGTGCTCTGGATACACTACTGGAAAGTCGTGAATGCCTACGGTTGACTGATTGATATAGATAGACTTTTTGGTCAGAACTACAACCGTTAGACCACCTACAACTACGCTCGAAGTGGCCTACAGCAGCTTTGCGAAGCAAACCATCAGCGGTTAGGCCGTATTTAGCCTTGACACGGACTCAAAGTAGTGGCGCTCAAGGTGCATTGCCTACCACTGCCATCACATGCTTATTTCAAGATATTTCAATTATAACAATAGACTCCGAAGCGCAGCAACTAAGGAGCGTATTGATCAGTGACATTAGACTCATGGTCTATGAAGGGAAATTTAAAGTACGAGAAATTAATAAAAATAAAAATAAAAACCATCCACCTGATAGACTCTGACCATGGATGAATCCATTGTACCCTATTTTGATTAACCCCGACAAGACGGGGTGACTATTCATCATCATATTAGGTATCACGAGATGAACGTATGAGGTAAAACAACACAGTTGCTGCACGAAGAACTAATTCAAAGGCTGTTCGGACAACAGCCCTCTATATGCATGAAGCCTAACAGAGAATCCTAACATTAGGTCTTATGTCTTGGAAAGTTTGCTTCATTCTCTGTGACGCGTTGTCGTGAGTCAGGTGGACGACATGTTTGGCTTGTGGTCATTGGCAGGTTCGACTTGTTTTAATATGTGGAAATTTTGTAAAAGACATACCTACACCCACTGTACCTAGTTGTTGCATTAATATGTAAAACGGGCCTATATAGGGCTCGGAGTATATCAATTTAACTAACAATTATCTATGGCCTCTAGGTGCTTGCTGGCCTCCTAATTCTAATGGGAGGCAATAGATACTTATATAGACCATCATCAATAGTACGTATTCCCAGTACGTATCTTCCTTGTTGCCGGCGTAGCCGCCGTCAGGCTGCCATCCCTTTTGTTAGGTATGCAGTCATACATTCCAACAGTATTGAATAACAGCCAACAGTATTGAATAACAACCAACAGCATTGAATAACAACCAACAGCATTGAATATATGTATTCCTGTATCTCGTATAGCTTCCAACAGGTCTTAGCTCCAATCCCCGTGGGACATAATATGAGCTTGTCTGTGTAGGCTGCAATGCCATTGTATATTTCATATCTGTAAATGGCAATAACGGCTCCACGCCCTAGATCAAAGAACTGCCTGAGTCAACAACACTTAAGGTCTTGGTTGGTGACCACATCACCCTGTAACAGTGGCAAAGGAATTCATGGCCCTCCGTTTGGTGTGAGTCATCCACATATATGATATCTGCATCGTGACAACCATAATACCTTTGCAATCTACTAAATCAACAAGAGCCATGGCAAACATCCTTTTGTACTCTTAGTCATATCCCTAGTAACATGAGAGCCAAGGACCACAGGCAGGAAACCATATAACAAGCAGCAGGGGTTAGCCTATAAAAGTTATGTCCCAACCAAATTATATGGGCTGATTACCATCATACGCATCGTCATTATTCTTCTTCTCAGAAAATAGCATAATTTTCCCGGGACAGCACTGTCGAAAGAAACTACAACGACTGATACAAACAGTCACGACCGACAAAGACGCCGACGCATAGAGACTGTGGCACCAACGTCAACGAATATTACCATCTACATCTCTAACAGAGGATGGAAATGGCTTTGCGGTTGAGACACATGTGGGCAAGGCGTCTCACCGTGCCAATGGGAGTTTCCTTGTCACTCATCATCGCGACTTTTGCTCAGATTGCCGCTGGTGCAGCAAGAGGGGTTATGGAAAAGGGAGATGACATGCTTAGCATACGTGACGACGATGGGCAATGCTCGCAATGCGGACCACCGAGTTATTGCATTCATGCCGTGGTAATAACCTTCTTGTCTATGGGCTGCTTTTGTTTTGGTGGCATATTCTTTTATTATGTATCTTGTATGATGGGTATATTGCCCTGATCCTATTTGAATCTCAAAGGAATAAGCAAGGATGAAGGCAAAGTAAGCCTTATTAAGTCGCGTTTCTTCGAGCAGGTAAACCTCGTTCTAGAAAAAGCATCTTTTCCTAGTTTCAAGACACCAATTCTAGCGTAAGACTTACGAATAACAGTCTGCAGCGACCTGAGAGTTAGTGGTTGGCAAATGAAACCGATCAAGGTAAACCTCGAAGTACGGGCCATGGTGGAGTGTTTAGGATCAGCTATATTTATAAGTAAAACGTAGGAACATGTGATGTCATACCCAGGTACAGAGTATTCTTCGAACTCCGCTATCCGGTGCATAACCTAGTTCGGTCTGTTGAGATGGAATTATCAGTTGGACTTTAGCGTAGTTTATTTCCCTGCTTGAGTTGATCGTCTTCACAATTATAGAAAATGTTGATACCCGTACTTACGGATGTGCTGCTTTCAGTACATAGGCGGTAAGGTCAATTCTTCTGTATTCGTAGCCCATCAGAACATAGATTGCCATGTAGCTAGAAAGGAAGAGATCCATCGTAAGTACTGATTCCTCCGGAATTACCCATTAAACAATAACTGGGCCAAGTAGAACGATCTATCTCTTCGATATATATACGCATCATCAATGCACCGTTTTCAAATTGGTGCTCTACTCAACTCTACATGCTACAGTGATCCAAACTATTTCTATAAAGCTTCCACCTTCTAGGAATCATCTCTATCTATACTCCCTCCCCCTTTACACTCTAACGTCTCGGAAAATGAAGCTGATCACCGCCGCCATCTCTCTTCTCACCGTTCTATCGCCTGTCTTGGCTTTACCGGCGACAGAGGAAGGCTCGCAGCTTTTCAAGGTGAGTTTATAGTTTTTATCAGCACCGAAAACTCCTATACGCGCACCTCTAGCTAAATATAACTGGCGCTAATTTGGGGGGATCCACAGCCGCGAGAGGAAGGCTGTGTCAAATTTGGGCATTGGTGCGGCGGAGATGGTAATTCTTGCTGCCACAAGGGCCTCTGTGTCTCGAATCTTTGCGCATGGGGCTAAAATCGACACTCCAATTATCTATCTCTATGACCTTGAGAACTAGCGAGTTGGTGATAATCCAGGGACAATTTGGTGTCGCCCAGTTTGGGTCTGAAATCTTGTTACACTGGCGGTCCTTTTTTTGTACAGGTATAACAGAACTTGGGAATACACACGCGTCCATGCAAATGCAAAAGGGTATGAGACGCCGAATCGTGTCAATGTAAATACCGCTTTGTCGTGTGACGTATCTTAAATCTCGACAATATCCATTTGAAAAGAGACTATCATTGCTATGTCCAATTACATCGTCGTTATAAAAGACAAATACGATAGAGATACTTTTCATCGTTTCATTGGTATAGATGCTTCAATACATGGTCTTACACTCCCCTTAATTTTAGATTGAAAAAGTAATAGCTCACGTCAGGTCAGGTGAGCTTAGATCTATTGACAACAACGGAGATCACTCAGGCCAGCTATTGGCGGATGCATATAAATGTTGCAATCATTGGCTGGAATAACAACATCTTCAAATCATATTTGAACTATAGCCCGATATAATTCGAATCAATTAGGTTTCCGATGCTTGTCCCAATATGTAGCCAAAGAAACTAGGGTCATAAGTGCTTTGTGATGTTACAGTCTATGCTAGGTAATAACAAGCCGTCTTTCATGGTCATTGGTCGTAACCTCAGCGGCCGTATCTTACTGGCAATATTCTTGGCGGCTATCATGGTGTTGTTATGCTTTTTTTTTCAGCCGTGTTTCAACGCCTTCTTCGTTATTGGACTCGATGGGCGCCTAGTTCGATCGTATACATCAATAAACAGCCAAGGATGTGACAGTAAGATGGCAGAGGTGACATAGGAGGCTATGTTTAATATCTTGTCGACGTGCTCGTCCTCGGATGTGATGGCAGGTGTATATGCGCAGCATAGCGTTTGATGAATGATTCGTATTGTTTGCCTCAGATATGACCCCCTCGAGGGGCATCTGGCTGGAACGTTAATATATATACATGCAGTGTCATTGATATTATCAGTTGAATTGGTGACTATTTGGACGATGATGCCCATAACAACAGCCAGCCACATCCGGTGAATGAGACTATCACCTGAGACCCGGCCTATTGCTTTAGTGGGTGATATTAATGAAGGGCGTTGAAGCAGAGACTCGGGACACTGCAGGTATTAGAATCCTTATACTACCACTCTCTTATACTAATGACGTCGACTTCGGACGACACTACGTTGACTAGAATCTATATAAGAAAATCAATTCCTTCTCGAGCAGCTGTTGGAGTATGCATCTATCTCATACCGAAAGTACATTGAAGATCTATCTGCGCCTAATCACCAAAGTACTTGCACCAAATATCGCTCAAGATGCGTCCCAACATTATTGCTTCATTCTTCTTCCTCTCTGTTGTGACAGCAAATGCTATTGGTAAGCCTCAAACCTATTTCATAAGTAACTAAGACCTTGTTCCGATACTCATCATCTGGTCTCTACAGATATATTCGCCGTCTTGGAAGACATCCTCGAGCCTCCAAGTAGGATCACTGCCGACTGCTTCTGGTCCGGCACGTCCCCCTTTTGCGCTGGTTCCTGTCCCGACAACTACGTCGATTGTCGCACCAACGGATGCGGTGACGGCGCCTGCTGCTGGACCGGATACAAGAAGTACTGCTGTCGTGGAAAAGAATGTCCTGCACAACTGACCCAGGGACACCACTTCGAGCTACCGTCATCGAAGCATGCGAATGAAAAGCAGGTTGCTGCTGCTACCATTGGGAAACCGCGTACGTGAAACCAGCCTGTTACAACCACCCATTCCTGAATATCCCCGCAACCAGCTACCACGTGATTTATGGTTGCCAAGGAGGGTAGTGGCTTGGCAACCAAGTGGTTGCCAAGGCCCTTAGTGGCTTGGCAATCCAGTCCCAGTTACTAGGAAGCTATTCAGATATAAAAGGACTATAATCCGCCGTCCCTTAGATAGTCTCTCTTTGCTAGCCAGCGATCAATCTAAGTATTTTTACCTTTCACGCCTTCTGTTATTTCAAATCAAGACCTGTGGTAACGGCTTCGTTACACAGCCCCGCCAAGGCAAAATACCCCTGAGCTGACAGACGATGTTCCCACTGGCAGGCGATATGTGTGACTCTGAGTCCGAACAGCTCTGTTGCTCTCCAGGAGCTAAGACTAAGGATGAGTGCGATTGTGTCAAGCGGGAGCAATTTGTCGATCTCAAGAAGAGACATGTGCATGCAGGTACGCAGTGGCACGATAAAACCATTACGAAAATAATACTTACAATGAAAGCTCTACCGGATTATGATAACGACCTCTGTAGGTCCGAGGAGCGCTTGTGCTGCAGACCTGGTGCCCGATCCAACGAGGAGTGCGGATGTGTTGCCGATGTCAGTACACTCATTATCGGGATCAATATTGTGATAATCATTGACCATTGTCATAGATCTAGGCCCTAAATACTTCCAAGGATTTGTTCAAGTTGGATACACGAGTGAGAAGAATGCAAATAGGTTGGAGAAGGAACAACGCTGTTTTAAGGGGTAGATCCACTATCTCTGTCCTGGAGACAACTATCTAGATGCTTTTACCATTGCCCACTCGTTCAATTTCCATGTTAATTCCTAAATCCTACAATACGGCCTATGTGTGCATCTGAAACGGACTATATCCTTGACCCAGAGGACTGATACTTAAACTCTGAAGATTGTGGTTACACAGCGTTTTAGGTTGCTTTGAGCTCTATAAAACCCTTAGGTATCTTGTATTCTAAAGCAACTACCTACCACTTACAGCATTATGTGTCGTGATTTCTGACTTTCGTGTATCTCATTCAAGTCATAATAATATCATCAGCGAAACAAAAGTTGTTCATTGAGGATATAGGATAAAGTTCCTCCTGTTGGTACAAGAAGATCATTTAGATATCTAAGCCGCATACACGATGCGATAGATATACCTCTCAAGCGTTCATGCACTCATTGTATACACAACAGATACTGTAATGATCGCCATCGATTGGTATTTTTGAGCCCCAGGAAGCCGTGTATCCCTCGCTAGTATTAAATAATCTCAACGAGGCATATAATCTAACCCCCTTGTCGATAGACCACGGGCGAAGAACCTACTATATCACTACTATCGTATTGTCTTTGTCCAAGTATATCGATTTCAGCAGCAGAAAATGAGAATCCAGATTAATCGCTTACCCTGCCCCAAGCTTGTATCGTAATGAGTTAGTGTGATTCGCCTCGATGACTTTAAACGCAAATGAGGATTAAAGTAGATCGTGTACTAAGGGAGCTTAATAAGGCTACTTTAAGTCGGATTATTACTGCCAGGATTACTAATTTTTGAATGTACTATCGAGGTCGTGACGCATCGGGCTGTTAATGTCTACTTAGCGGGGGTATACTAGATCTAGGAGGTAGATATTCTACTCAGATACCTATAGGGACCCTTAGAGATCATATGATTATTACTTTAGGCATTGAAGCGTTGAACGTAGAAGTAGTCAGGTTGTGATATTTAGGGCTGCTCCTTCACATTTAATCATAGACTATTCAATTCATCTGAGTTGACACTATTTGCTCAATTGTTTCTCCTTAATTTAGGTTACAGTGTTATACGTTGGATCTTAGGTAAGGTTCTGATTGAATATATGACTGATATATGCATATATGTTTGTAATTATCCGAGGCAATTTCTCCATATATGAGATGATGCGATTAATGCGTTCAGTGGGTTATGTCTTCATAAGGTTCAGCTGCCGATTTGCCGAGCTGAATTGCACCACGCGACACGTTGGATTAGATTCATCATTGGAATCCGTGGCGGTATTGAACACAGCCTTCCATCCCTCCTACGGGATATCTCTCATGTGAAGGACGGGTTCATTCCTTCAGCCTCGCCTTCGCTTACTTATAATAAGATTGATGCGACTGTGGTACGAATCCCAATCCGGACAGTTGTCTTCGTTTCCTTGCCTCAGCTTGCTTCACCTTGCTATTCTTGCTGTTTGCTCTTTCTCAAGCGAATCATTCGAGATACTATCCCTTTACAGTCGGATTTAAACTCTGTCGCATCTCACAATACCTATCGTCACGTGTTATGTCCTGTTTGCGGGAGAAAACAACCTCTCCGTACTACAATGGGCACCACACTGTCTGTAATTAAGGTACGTGGCCATCGCAGAACGCAGTGATAACATGCAACGATCCTGACTGTAACAGACACTCGTGATACCCGCCGTCATCTCCCTGCTCCTCTTCCTAATCTCAACCTACGTCCTCATCCCACTATGGCGACGATACCGAGCTCGGTATAGCCAGTATCTTCCTCTCGATTCGATATCGAACCACACGTCATCCATCCGCGGCCGGGTGCAAGATGCGCTTGCTCGATGGATGGTACCTTCAAGATGGCGCATTGGTGGGCGCGATAGGGTGGTGATAGGGGCCGATGATACGTCCGACCTGGGCTTCAGCTCTGAGGATGGCGAGGAATTGGACGACGTGGACGACGACCGTCGGCATGCGCTTTCGCTAGATACACATACCATCGAACACACAGACACCATAAGGAGATTGAGTAGAGAGTAGGTCAAAAGCCTGTTCTGCTGTGCTGCTGCCATGAATGAAGAGATCGTTGCCAGTAGATTTAGCTATGAAGTAGCTCTAAGCTAACTTGTATACATAGTTTAGAAGAGGGTTTCCGAGATGATAGCGAAGAGGAAGACGACAATCCGCGTCGGACCAGGAGATAGTAACGTTCCTACTATTACCTATTGGTATCGATGATACTTCACCAAAGCGATTGTCATGCGCTCTTGCCGGGTGCAAGGTCCATTCGCGCTCAAAATAGAATTTCATCCCCGAGAGTTAAACAATCCGATGAAGCGAATTCACATCAGTGCAGAGTAGGCTAGAGCTACACAGAATGGCAATGTTATATCTCATGGACCACCCTTCAACTTCTAAGGGGGTAGCTCTCTTGTAAGTTCACATCTATCAGAGAGACCTGGTCTCAGGTGTTTTCGGCTTTTGTGCACGGCTTTTGAGCACTTCGTACGGTTGCCAGCTTCGAGTTTACTGCGACAAAGGCAGCCCAGTTGCTAAGCTCCTAATGTACCTAGATACCTTGCGATTTTCATTGTAAGGTATCTACACGTAGTGAGCCGGGATATATATGTCTGTCTGGTGGATAGCGAGGCCTGAATGATGTTGCATATAACTGCATTACGCATGTATAGTACGAAGACAACATATATAGACAAGAAGTTGGTCCAAAGCTGATGGACTATCACACCAGACCAGCACAGCAAACATGTCAACATTCTCAAGCCATTCGCCGAATTCGGTAGTACCAAATTCCAATCTAAATGATCTGAATGGTTAACATAGACTTCGGCGTTGCAGTGCGATACGTTGATACTGCCACTATGGTTCCATGGGAGCGACCTGTTGCAGTGACGATGCAGGGCAGATTTTCGTTGTCGACTTCGCCACGGATATCTTCCATCCTTCTATCCACATCTCTTATCTTTAGGCTTACCTTGCAGTTCAACACAATTGTCGGTACCAACTGACTATCAAAGAAGCGCAACTTCAAGTATTCCACCATCATTGAACCAAGCTCCTCATCCAACGACGACCAGGTGGATTTAAGTACAGGACTTGATATTTGTATGCTAAACAATAGCTGTGGTTGGAACTACGGTCGTTTGGGGTCGTCACATGTGAGCAAGAGGAGCTCAAACAGCTGTAAAAGCATCATCGCTTAGTTCGGTCGCGGCGCACAGGGGCGAACCTCTCACAGACCTATCTACTGCCTCACCATTCATTCGCTAGTACCGCAAGCGCAACCTTAACACAGTTCCCAACATTCACATGTTTTACATTCTCGACTGGTACTAGAGACAAAGACAAACGCTGGCCAGTCATATACAATAGAAAGTACTTTCAAATAGAGTTGGCTGAAGTCGTCTTTGCTACTCGTAACATGTTGAAGCTAGCTGAGAAAAGAGTACCTATGCTTCTACAGCTGCTAAGTAGCTAGCTCACGGTGCTTGCTCATGGCGTAGCAGTACAGGTTCAATATATATAAAATCCGCCCGGTTTGACGCCCAACACTCCAAGTGGATCAAGCCGTACCCCTTACATTCCACAGTGCCAAATGATAGCTAGTATTATTAGGTTATCTTTGTCTGATCTGATTCGAAGATAGCCCCCTCCCCTGGACCCTAAGATGTTTTCAAAAAGGCTGACGCGGAAACCGGATGTGACTTGGAGTACAGAGTAGATCCCCTCAAAGCTGCATGCGGAATGATCAGGTCAACTCGGCGATATGTGACCCCGTCTGGCCTGCATGCCAATTAACTCAATCACGCCTAGCTGCACGTGGCCAACAGAGTAAATTCCAGCCTTATCTTGCACCCCAGCAACCTGCACGGATTCGGGTAGTTCAGCAAGGTAGAATATCTGATGGTGTTCACTACCTACAGTAGACACGCACAATATAATCCGCATGATACCACAATGGTGGTTTGTGGGTGTTGAACTAAGTAAACTTGACCCGCCCGCAACTTATTAGACAAGCAGACTCGGTGTAAGTCGAGTCGGGCTCATAGTAAGAACAGTGCTAAAAAGCTTTGGCTTCCGCAATCGTCACCTACTACGTATTGTTTTTCTTAAAGCAAACCAATTCCAGCCAAAAAAAGACAAAATTGAAGCCCAACAGGTCCTAGGTCCACTATATCTTTTCGCCGTTTCGAGTAGGACTTCATTCTACCTCCACGTTTGGATTGAGCCTGCAGATACCAAAAAACCTTAGCTACTGTGTACATTCTACCTACCACCAAGGCTGAATATTGACGCATGTCAACCGAGTCAAAACAGGCTTTAAACGGCCAATCGTTGGCCTTTGCCATTAGCTTTCGCCAGGTTTCCCCTTCTTTTGCGGACGCGATCTCGAGGACCTGTGTCCCTGCAAAATTCCGTTTCGGCTCATTCTTTCGTAATCGTGAATTACTTTGAAACGAAAATACTTTGGGAACACCGCGCAACGTCAAAGCAGGAAAAATAAAAAAAGAGTCTAGAGAAAGGTCTTACCGTCATCGGGGTCCCCATTCACGAGCCACAGGAGCCGGCTCGTCTTAGGTACTGCAGCAGCCAGCACCGTACCGTACCTGGAAAGTTAGCTACACCTCTCCCTCCTTTACCTTTCTGCCTGCCTTACTACCTACTTTCCGATCCCAGCCAATCTTGCCTCAGGCGTTCCGACGATTAAATCGACGACTGCATCTGCATTTGTGTGACTGGGGGCTTGGTCGCGCAAGTTACAGACCCAGCCTCGCCATTCTCCCACACTCTTCCCACCTTACCTTACCTACATGTGCTCTCAGCACATTTGGCTTCCGCACCACATATAGCTCAACCAGCCATTATGAAGGTTCCGAAGGTGAACCTAGCCTTTCTCAAGAAGCTATGGCCGAAGAAGGTCAACGCCGTTGCCGTGACGAATCACGACGCAGCAGCAGCAGCAGCGGCGGGAGACCAGCTCACCTCGCATAAGAAAGGCAAAGGCTCAGCCGCCGCCTCCTCCTCCTCCTCCCCGCTATCGTCAGTACCCCGACCGCCGCCGCCGGAGGAGTGTCCGATCTGCCACGATCCCGTCGGCGTGGCGAACCCGGAGGGCGTGGTCGAGTCGTGGACGCAGCTGCACTGCGGGCACAAGTTCGGCACGGCGTGCATCCAGGCCTGGCTGGAGGAATCCATCGCGCGCGACCAGAACACGAACCCCAGCTGTCCGATCTGCCGCACGACCGCCAAGCACCCGTGCGGGCACCTCGTCAGCCCGCCGCCCTTCCCGCCCATCCACCTGCAGTGGCGCCCGCACCACTACCCGCCGCCGCAGCAGCCGCGCCGCCGCGTCCGCCGCAGACTGACGAGACGCCCCGGGCACCCCCTGCGCCCGCCGCCCGCGCCCAGGCGCGCCGTCCAGAAGGTCGGCGATTGTAGGACGTGCGCCGAGAACGCCGAGTTCGACGCCCGCATGCGCCGCATCGCGGAGCAGCGTCTGCGTCAGAACACGGGCGAGTCGGCCGCGACGGCCGGCAGTACCAGTCGGTCCGCTGCCATCAAGGCGATCATCCCGGGCCTCAAGCGGTCTACCAACACCGTGCGTACGACCATCGTCAATATGGGCTTCGATGAGGAGAGGCAGGTGCGAGGTGGAGGCGGAGGCGGTGGTGGACACAATAGCGTCTTCTGTGCCGTCTCGCCGATGGGGAGGACGGTGCCGAGGAGTCCGACGCCTACGCCGGCTCATAGTCGACGGTTGAGCATCTAGATGATGTGACCTGAGTGGAGAGAAGCGGAGCGCCGTTCCTTTATAGAGCATTACGACTGAGTCGGAACGGGTACGTACGACTACTGGATAAGGGACGGAAGGAAAGGCTGGGATGGATGGACGAACGGATGGATGGATGGATGGATGGATGGGTGTCCTGGGGATCTGGAGTTCTATGGCCAGTGTTGGATATCTGGACGGCTTGATTTATACACACGGCTATGAATCTACGGGATCTCTCATAGTACACGTAACTGACTGCACTTGTTTACCGGATTTATTTTATTATATCACGCGGTTGCATTACGAATTAGCTAAGATGGACTCTGCTTATGTATTGAGTTTCACTAAGGGGGGGAAGGAATGGATGGGTTTCTGATGATGTTCTCTCTCTGTCTCTCCTTCTCTGTCTGTCTCGAGTCTATGATGGTCTTGGAAAGGTAAGTGACGATGGCGGATATGGCTGATGGCGGGGTAGCTACGATAACTCTCGTTACTGTACTTGTCCAGGGCTGTCAGCAGACAGCACTATGCAACTATGCATAGTGGGGGGTGGGGTCAGGTTGTCGAGGGATTCCGTCCCTGGTTCTTTCTTGACGGCAGCTGAATAAGTGCAGCAGGGGGGTTGGCTGGCGCTACCCCGCAATTAAAGATACACTGCAACACATTATCGGAGCTAAACAAGACGCTATACTGTATGTCGACTATGCAATAAGCACGACTAATAAGCAAAGTAGGCAGGAAGCGAGGTCAATCCCGTCGTTCCGTCTCTTTAACTTATGTACCTAACGCGTTATCATATCTCGTCGCGTCGTCGCGTCTTTTGTGTGACACCAGTCTTCCATCCCACTCGCCACAAGCGACGATGAAGCGTCGTATAATGCTGCCAATATGAGGTTCCGATCGAATCTCAAGAATATACGCACATTCTCGAGTGAGCTACACCGGCGTTACGTCATGTGAATTTGTATACATGCAGCGAAAATAGCTAACCCGGCTGTTAGAGCTAGTGGCCGCTCTCTCCTCCCTGGAGAAGATAGCCTGGGTGCGCCTTGACGATGAGACCGTACGCTTTACCGTGATACCGGACACCGGGTCACAAGTATGGGCGTTCGTATACCTATCCGTCTTCTGTCTGTCCTCCTAGAGCCAGTGGCTAATCGGCCGAAACAGCTCGTTCTCTATGGACTTCATATTCGACAACTATTCGTTACAATCCGCAGAACCGAATAACACAATCAACCTCGAATTACCTCTCATTCCTCTGCAGCGTGCCCTGAAATCCGCTCTAAATGATTCGTCCGCCTCTATCCGTCTGACGAAGAAAGACGGGATCCCTCTCCTGTCCATGACCATCACCACGACGACCGCCCCAGCAAACCAGCCCCAAGGCGTCGCCCGCTTCGGAGCACACAACGCCAATGCCTTCGGCGGTGACGGCTACGACGACTCCGACATATTCAACCACGAGCCCCTCGAGACGACCCTCCAGCGCGAGCGCGAGAAGATCATCACCCAGGACATCCCCGTGCGCGTGCTCCACCCCGAGACCGTCGAGACCATCATGCAGCCCAAGGTGCGCGAGCCCGACGTGCACATCCAGCTGCCGCCGCTGCTGCAGCTCAAGGCGATCTCGGACCGCTTCACGAAGCTCGCGCTCGCGTCGCGGACCTCTACCTCCTCCACTGCCGCCGCCCCGTCTCCCAAGCTGGAATTGAGCGCCAACATGCACGGCGACCTGAGATTGCGCCTCGAGACGGATACGCTCAATGTGGAGAGCCAGTGGAGCGGGCTCGAGAACCCGGAGCTGGACCCCGCGCAGTTGACGTGCGCCCTGGAGGACCATCCCAGCACGCGGTTCAAGGAGGCCGGGCCCGAGAAGTGGGCGACGGTGCGTGTGGACGGTAAGGATTGGAGTAAGGTGCTGAGCGTGGGACGGTTGGATGGGCGCGTTATCGCGTGTTTTGCGGATGATCATGCTTTGATCATGTATGTGTATGTCCCCCAGTACGATGATACTGGGGCGGAGGACTCGGTCGTCACGGTAAGTTGTGTGTCTTGCTCATGGAATGGAATCGTATATGCTAATGTGCTATAGTATTATGTGTCTTCTTATAGCTTATGATGCTGCAACGAGTTAGACACATCTGATCCCCAATGCCAGAAGTAGGTTTCCGTAGGTTGGCAGTTGAAAGAATAGATGGTGGCTGGGAACGGTGTTGCGACTCTTACAATCTAACGAGTGCTTATGGTCCATATGTTTTGGCTGATTGGCTACCTACATGTAGTTGCTTGGTTTACAGCCATAGAATAGGGACGCAAGTCAACAATGATAGATATTGTGTTTCCAGCCCATTGGCGCTTCACAGCTGGAAAATCTTGAAAATATCCCCGTGGACAATCTTCCTGGCGTCATCACCATTTTCGGCATCACGCCCACCATCACGTTTAACATTGTAAGGTCACATGATGCGTATAATCATTAATGATCTTGAGAGCTATGGCTATGAGACTATAGCTATAATAGACAGTTGTTGTGGCTGTGGCTATGCCACATGCCTGTGGTCTCGATAACCATCGCTGTTATTTAAAAGCTCCCTTTAGCATATGTTGAATTTTAAAATCCATTGCTCACTTTTCAATTTTACATCAAACATATATCACAATCACTTTTTGATCCAAATCGTACGTCTCTACCCAGACACGGATCCTTCCAGAGTTCTCTGGCGGACTGCTAGTCACGTTGAATCAAACGTGGAATTAAAGCATCAAGTCCGAGAAAGTATAGGCGGGATTCGCCTGAAACGAGGCCAAATGCGGAGCAGGATGAGAGCCTTACACTCATGCCGGCCGGCAGCTTTCATCTTAGGATCTCATATTTACGGCAGGACACTTATATATCTTAATAAGAGTATTATATTTCACCGGTGTTGATATGATAAGAGGTATTATATCTTAGCTTATATAAAACGTCATTTTGTGAAAGGCCTACATCTTAGGGCTGAAAGAGGTTGAAAGGCTATAATGAGATGTGTATTCAATAAACTGGGAGGAATACATAAAGTTAACAAGCTACATGTAAGTATCTAATATATCGGGTTTAAGTCGGATGACTAAGCCCGATAACTAATGCGAATGGCCTTTTGGGCCCATAACATTACCCCTTTTCCAGACCTAGCTATACTTTCTAAAAGGATACAGCTCCCCTTTTCTACTTTGATTATACTAGCTGTCCGGCAGCTTCATAGGTCTCTTTTAGCCTACCCAAGTGCACTCATCTATCACAGGTCTACTAGGCTTTCTTCCCATCAGTTGCCTGTACTTTTGGCAATTGGATATTCTATGTTAGGTCCTCCCAAGCCGTTCGGGATATTACCAGTAGCTATCCCACTCATTTCTACCTAACTTCTGTCCATTTATTGATTATACTTAGCTCCCGTTACAGCCAAGAGTCCAAGACCTGTGGCACACCCTTAAACCCCTCACACATAACCTCCTTAGTCAGGCTACATAGATGGGCTGATAAGCTAAGGAGGTTTCCTCACGCCAGAACTCCTTGAGTTGTCATTGACCTTGTCTTATTCCTCGGCTTGTTATGTTACATATACAGTGGCTACAACACACTTATCATTTACAGTGCACCCCCTCCTATCCTAGCGCCGTCACGTTTGATGTAACTAGCTTTATTAATGAACTATAGTCATCAAATCAATGGTTGAAGAAAAAAAAGTCGAGTATCATGCTTGTAGTTTCTTTAAGACTCGTGTTTGAATATAAGCCAGTCTGCATTGTAAGGTCAATGATTGTCTTCGTTTGCTACCTAGGCTCTAAGCAACTACAGCCCACGCACTCTTGACAGCTAAATTCTTCTCTGTGTCTATATCATACGGCGGAGGATGGATCAATCGGATGTCGACACCTGGACGGAACACCATGCAGTGCGAGCTGCCTCCAAAATGAAACATGCCGATTTCATCCCCTTTGACGATATCATCGTTTTTATTGACAGTGAATTCAACGGATGATACTTCTGCCATCCCGATAAACACAATGGCCATAAGGCCGATCTTGGGGTTTGTAGCCTGAATGTAGATGATACCTCTCGTGGCGACAGCGCTGATGTAGGGTTGGGAGTAGTTTGGCGCTGCTGGATCCGGAGAGTCAGGATCTGCAGCCAACCCTTCGAAGAAATTCTCGCTGTAGTAAGTGCCTGGTACCTTCTCAATAGCTACTACCTTGCCGCTTACAGGAGCATGCCATCGGTGGTAGCTCTTGGCACTCAGGAATGCTTGGTAGACGCTACCATCCGCGAAATCCTGGGCCATCAGGTTACCATTCAGCATATTGACTAGAGAGTATGGCTGCTCCTTGATCCAGAAATTGTCAAGCAATTTCACCCCAGTCTGAAATTGGAGTGGGGCCGACTCGCAGGCATTTACAATGACTGCGGTCGGGTCAGGGTAAGTCAAGTCAGGGGCACTACAGCATCGGCAGTCAGCTTTTTTTCATTCTATAGTGTTTGAAGGATATTTGATAGTCCTTATTTTTGTCTCAGGAGCTTTTAACTCCCTACCATACCCCAGCGTGGAACTCTTGATTCTTAAAACAAGCCAGGAGGTGAAGTAAACAACGCTAGATGCTACTCACTTGTCGGGAGCCTCAATAGGTCGAATACCGTCTTTAAAGCAACGTGTGAAGAATTCGTCCCACTGCGTAAAGCCAAGGAACGGCTTCGAGACATCTGGGCACAAGAATATCTGGTCGAATGTGTAGCATGTGTTGCCGATGTTTGCACTACCAGCAAGCAAGCGCTGGGCGTCCTGCGACGTCCATTCCTCCAGGCACTTCTGTGGCGTGTGATTTTTCAGGAGTTCACCCCAGTCATTAAGGACTGACTGCAGGCTAGTGTTGATCTCTGGCAAAAGAAAGAATCCGTATCCTGAGGCCGTTCCCATGGGCCAATCTAGAAGGGCATTGATAGGGAATCCGATTAGGCCCATAGCCGTTGGAGGATCGTCTGTGTCATAGAACTCAGGCCCGGCCTGGACAACATTATTAAGAACATTGATGAATTCATCAAAGGATTGTATTGCGCAAGCGCCGGTTGGATCCTTGGGGTACCTGTTGGAAGCTTCGGTGAACATATTGTTCGCAAGTCTTCTGTAGTCGTCGTTGCAATTAACGAGCTGCTGAAAGGCTCGAACGCTCGGGAGGAGCTCATCGTCGGACCCTTTTGCTTCTTCGACTTTTTGTTTTACCCATTTTGCTATGACCTGTCGGTTCCTGGGAAGCCAATGGCCAAGAGACTGCCTTGGTATATGCTTGGTCGCCATTTGTAACTGTTATGATAATGAACTATTGTTAAAGATATAAAATCTGGGTGAGAAAATGCAGAGCTACTCTCGTAGGCTCCGGGTGTTCTTATATGCTATCAATATTTTGGCTCTCCCCATTCTCTTGTGGTCAACAATGTAGCGTATACCTATTAATCGATATGTTGTGGTAGGTAATATTATGCCGGCACATATTTCTGGTAACGTTCTATCTCGATATTTTCGCAAGCTGTGTTCTCTTGTGGCTTACTACCTAATTGCTCTGCCACCTCAATTGGCAGATCGAATGCCGATTATATTTCATGGCTAGCTGATACGGAGGTGCCTTTCAAAAGAAATGACCATACCACAACCCCTGCTGGTTATAAGCCACCTGTCAGATCTCTGCTACAGCTGTCTCTAAAAGCTGATCTAGTACGAAAGAAAAGCTCCGCACGGTTTTTGCCCCTTATAATTATAGCGATCGGACGCTAAATTACAGTGGGACACGGGCTATACAACCAGTAATTTAGCGTCTTGTAGCTACTAGAGGATACTGTCCACATCTAATCAGATATACTGTGACAGGGATCTAGAGTTCCAGCTGTTAGAATCGGATCTCCATGTGTCAGACAGTCGGCAGGGGTTATGGTATGGTCATTTCTTTTGAAAGGCACCTCCGTACTACTCGGCAAATTCAATTGTGACGTAGCGCTCCTCACATCATCCAGAGTAATTCGATCTATCATGTTTACTGACGAACTCCGTGAAACGAGTGAAGGATCATGTATTGACCAATCAAAAGCCCCCTGAATGTCACGACTAACAACCCAAGATTCAGACTGCATCCCTCGCCTCGGGAGGTAGAACCAAAGAATCGACAGCTTGTTCTTCGGTAGCAATTCCGTCGTCATCTGTCCTACTAGCCTAGTATATTGCCCTCCAAGATGTCGAGTAATATTCGGCATTCGATTTCTGTTTCAATACCCGAATACCATCTATTATACCTAACACCTACCTTTCATTCCATGTATCAAAACTATAGATTAAGTCTATCATGATTAGCTTGCCACCAATTAATATCGTAGTCTAACGTCATCATAGTAAAGTCTCGTGCCGTCCAAATGAGCGATTACATTCATACGCTCATCAATCGCATGAACAGTGGGTCTTTCCCATCTCTGTCTAACGAAAATCTGTAGATATATCTAGTCAGGTTCCAGTAATACACTGTATCAGTGTGCCCCATTGTGATAGTGCCGATGGACACAACACCTTTTGTTGTCTGCATAAGCTATTTCGTCAAAGTCTCACTGAATGCTGTCCATACGTCACTTTCGGTCGGGGATACCGGAGCCACATCGAACTTCTGCAACTTGCCCGGCTGGAGCACATTGGTGGACTATACAGCAGTGTTATCAGTATCCAAACCTAACACGCTAGAGCCCTTCAACCAAATATCATGAATCTAGTATATGGAATGGTGATGCTGCTAATACGCTCGGGGATATACTGAACCGATTCATGCAAGGTAATGCGATGGTTAGCCAGGATTTGAACACTTTCAGAGAATACGTTGACTTTAACAGTAACATCAATTAGCTAGCTTATATATATCAGCCACTATTCGATGCTCTATGTCTATGTGTCTCGAAGCCCATCAACTATGACCACCTTTAGTATCAAGAAGAAATTGGACATCGTAACAGCCCTTCTCATCCACGGTGGCATGGGCAAACACGATGCCCCCGAGACTCCTGAGACCCATGCCGCTTCCTTCTAGTGCGATCAAGAATGAAATTGGACCCCGTGCTTCAGTCAGAGCCTAACTCAGTTTTGCGGTACCCTGGATATCGCCTGTCTCTTCATCGAAGCCAGAGGCAAGCATAGTAATCCGGTGCGTACTAGAATACCATAATGTGAAGTCTTTCATCACATGTGAAATTCATACATGGTAGGAACCTGAGGAAAGGGGGGCGTGGATCGGGTCCAATGACAATTATTTTCCGCTGGAGCGGCACCTTGGTGTACCATGCAGAGAATTGGGTTCAATAATGTACCTCTGCTCCTGAATGCCCTTAACGAGCAACCATGAATGCCTCCACAGGGTCATGAGAAAACAAAGTCAGGGTAGCAAGAAGCACTGTGATGGTAGCCAATATATAGACATGAGAGGGAAAAAATATTCCAGAGGAAGTTGGGAGTCATCAAACGTTGCCCAATGGGGAACCTCATTAAAGTGAACGTCGTAATGAAAGCTCCCCATATCGAAGGGGAAAGCTGCTGATGATGAATTTGTTTAAATCCGGGTGCTACTTACCAAGGTACAGAACCACGCTGCAATGGCGTATAGGACGGCTAGAGTATCTCTTAGTGAGACAGAGCTAGCGTTTCGTGTGACAAAAGAAAAAGAACAGCTGCTGAAAGACGGCCGACGTTGCATATCTAAGTAGACATCATCGTAGACTGGCCGCTCGGTCTCAGCTTATCGTCTAGAGCGACAGCATGATCCAGTAAAGGACACCAGTTGTCTATGATATCCGGGTTTCATTGATTGGACAATGTGATTGAGGAACGACGATCCACCGAATAAGTCAGAGTGGTGAAGTATTGGGGAATCTGATAATGCGAAGAGAGCTGCAGGAATATTTCTACTTGGTTTAACACGTCCAAGTCTCGCCGTTCCTGGAACTCTAGCCGTCTAAGTCATTAATAGACTTATTCACTAGTATCTAGCGACTCTTTTTCCTGCCAAATGGATTGCAACACATTCGCGGTATTTTGCCGAATAGCCCCATGCTCCCAATCCCGATCCTGGTGTACTGTAGACTTGGGGCCCCCGATCTTCTCCCAGGTCTCCAGACTGTATTCAGAGTCTACATACATGTCTCTCGCCCCATAACTCAGTGCAATAACTGGCACTATATTTCGCCGCAGCGCCTCAACATCATACAGGCGCTCATCCCATTTATACTGTGCTATCCATTCCGCGGCAAACTTAAATTTGCCCAGTTCCTTATACGTGTGGAAGAAGAACGGGTACACCATCTCGCCTGAGAAGTATAGGCGTGTTTCCTCTTCATCATTTGTGCTGTTGCTGCCCCCGCCTGCCTTTTCCTCGCGCTCCTCTAGCTCCTGAGATAGGTCCTCCGGATTGCAGTTCACCCACCAGAACTGGGGGAATCGCGCCGCCACCTCGCTCGCCGCCCACCGGGATCTCTCGCCCTCTTTATTGCAGTACATAGCCTCGTGTAGCACAGCATACAGCGGGCGGTGTTCTAGCTTCCATGAATCGAGCGTTTCATAGAGCCACAGTGTCGCGTGCGACATCGTTTCTCCCCAAGCAGCGCGATCACGGCGGTCCGTTGCCTGCCCCAGACCAAACTCTGTATTGCCCGGCCCATAGACGTCACTCTCCATATCCTTCAACAACTCATGCACATCGGTCCACTTTTCCGTATCACCCAGAATCCGCCCGAGGCAGAGGAACCGTTGCGCAGTCAGCCACCCGCCCCGCGGCAGCCAGATCCCGCGCCCCTTTCTCTGCGCTGCCAGGTAGCGCACGAGCCTGCGCACACGCCTCACGTCGTCCGGGTACTTGGCATAGTAATCATTGTTGCGCCTGATCACTCGGTGAAAGAGCTTGATGTATACCTCCCTTGGCGAGCGGCGTACCGGCGGCAGCCCGCCTGTTAGGAACACCTCGCGCAGGCCTGCGGGCCAGAAGGACATGTACGTCAGCGCGACCCAGCCGCCTAAAGATTGCCCCAAGAGCGACCACTTTACGGTGCTGTTGGTGCCAGCGTTGGTGTCAGCGGGCTGCAGTCGCCTGCGCACGCTCTCGAGGTCGCGCGCGATGGCCGTCTGACGATAGTGCCGGAGCTTGCGAAAGTGCTCCAGGGTTTGGTCGCTGACGGCCGGGTACTCGATGGCGCTGCTGTCGCCCGTGCCCCGGTACTCCGGGTACAATACCCAGTACCCCTTTTGTAAGAAAAATTGGTTGAGCTCCGACATGCGCACTGGCGGATTCCGGTCACCAGGTCCGCCGGACAGGTAGACGACAAGCGAGCGTTTGGAAAGGATGGCGTGGATGTTCGACGGCGTCAGCTCCACTTCGTCGGTGTCGACGTCGGGACTCTCAAGCAGGCGGCCTGTCGTGGGTACGGCGGTGGCGGGGGCGGCCAAGGAGTGCTTGTATCCGCACATGAGCTTCAGACTTATTTCGATGCTGTTGGAGTCGCTGCGCATTTTGCTATAGTTTAACGGGACGTGGAAGCGCAGGTCTATGATCTGGAACTCGCTGCGATATTCCGGGCTCATGTCCACGATCGGCTTGATGGCGGTTAGCTCTGCCGCGGGGAGGCTGAGGGAGGTGGTATTTCTTGAGGAGGAACTTCTTGAGGCCATGGTTGGTTCCGTTAACTTCGGTTCAGTACAGATTTTGAGGCTACCACTCGCTCATAGAGGTTTTAGTGATATGTGTGCTTCACTGAAGCCAGAAGGTTCGATAGCAAGTCTATGATAAGATTATTTCTCTCATATATATGCATTTCCAGTAGTTGCTGTTTTTCCTCTTGGTTACTATGACTCTTTGCTACTCGGTAGCTGTGTTTATGGCAACGTATAAGGGGTCACATGTCGGTCTGCGTATCATAAACCGTTACCAGCAATCAACTACTCAACCCGAATGTCATTACATGACAGTACGTAGTTTTACGGTCATATTGTAAGCCCCTATGTAGTAGGCTAACATATTTCAGTTTGGCTAAAGTAGACAACAATATCTTGAGTCAATAACGGCTCACCCAGTCTACTGATTGTCCATCGTTACACCATTACCCGAAAATGAAGTTTGGCTTGTTATCATTCTTCGGCTTTGTGTCGGCTTCGTAGGTAGGTCTACTGATTGTTTGAGATTCTCTCGCCTTTTTTCAAAGTTCATTACCATGTCTGTTTCGTACTAGTCGTAAATACCGGTAATGTCATTTCCAGCAAGTTATGGCCCAAATGTTCACCTAGAAGTTGGTACTTTCTTTGAGTGCTAAAAGAAGCATTTCTGTTGATGACTGTGTGGCTGTGCTCTATCATGGTTATCTTCAGGCCTTTGGCCTGATGACCGCTATATTCATAATATTTACGAAGTTTTATTTGGGTGAAACTATACATTCCTATTTAGAGTAGTTTCTGGGTCTTTTTACTGTTTGCTTCTAGAAGATGTAGTATTTGTATCCCCTTTGTTATCTACCCGCGTCTTTAGTCACAGTCAGTTATTCAAGTGACGGCGCAAACATTATATCCACATAAGTCACAGGTATAATGTAGTGCAATGTAAATGTCATTTGACTTAATATTAAAAATCATCTTGATAGTCTTATGACCTATAGGATATGTCCCAGTCTCAAGATAAGATGTGAAAGCTCTGATCATTCTTTAATGTCTATATAGGTGTAACTTTCTGTTGTGAAAGTAGTTTTGGTCTCGGGGATATCTTACTAAGCCCTCTGTGGGAATATTAGTTTTGTTCTATTAAGACTACACTTTAACTAGTTCAGGGTATATTAGATTATGGGGTGTCTGATATTTCAGGTCAGTGACTGAACTTCTACCAAACTATGGCTATATAACTTATACCAGAGCCCTAGGTACTCTAGCAATCATGATAATTTCTATTAGCAACCATGAGACTCGTCACCCACGCCTCGCCCGACGTGAGTGATCAAGTATCCTGAGTCCTTTCATCTAAGTATAACTCGGGTCTGTAAGTGGTATTCAAGTCACTTTACTCAACATTAAAGTTGTCGACTTCAGTCTGCCTAGAATACCTACTCGAAATAAATAGAACAAACAAAGTACGTCACCAAACTTTGGGAGGCAGACCATTGGAAAATTGTCACTTGCAGCCTCTCGCCTGAGTTTCTCAGAAGATCCCTCGAGTTCCACATTGTTTGCATCATTATAATCATTTATTAATCAATATTTCGTAGAGAAAGGGGGCTATTCTATTGGTATCCCTTACACCGAGCTAGTAGATAAGACTCATTCGTAGTTTTGCTAGAACAGCTCATCTTCCTTCACAAGCACCGACCGGTTGAGATGTTCCGGTGATGAGGACTGTATCCCAGCCAGATGCAGAGTCAACTCCAGATCGCCCAACAGAGACTTTAACACATGAGACACGCCATCCTCACCACCGAGAACAAGGCCATATACATACGGGCGTCCAACCAGACACATCTTCGCTCCCAGCGCTAAGGCCTTAGCAATATCGGCGCCACAGCGAATCCCCGAGTCAAACAGGACATCTAACTTACTTCCTACAGCATCGACAATGCGTGGTAGAACGCCCAGGGAACTATTGCCGCCATCTGACTGTCTGCCGCCATGGTTGCTGACCACGATCCCCTGGACGCCTATTTCGACGCACCTCTTCGCGTCCGCCACAGACTGGATCCCCTTGAGCACAATTGGGCCTTTCCAGTGCTTCTGGAGGAAGCTGACATCTTCAAACGAATGACTGTTCCCGGGAAATACCGTCCTCGTCCACTCCGCGACTGCGGCACCCATGTTGTCCTCGAGCTCACAACCGTGCTTCTTCTTGAAGTGGGAGCGGAAGACGGGATCGGTAAGGCCGATAGCTACGCCGATCTGGTCGGACCGCAAAAAGGGGTTGTATCTGAAGACGTGGTCAGGGGCGAGTTTGTAACCATGATATCAGTGAGTAGAACTGTAGGAGCACGCTTACCCATTATCCATGTCGCTCGGCCGCCACCCCAAGATATACGTATCGAGGGTAACAACCAGTGCCGAGAACCCCGCCTTCCGCGCGCGATTGAGCAGCGAAATCGTAATATCGCTATGCCTGTTAGCCGGCCAGTAGAGCTGATACCAGCGCTCTCCATCACCATTCGCCCTGGCCACGTCTTCGATACTCGTACTACTAGCCGTGCTCATGATGAACGGAACATGCTCCTTGGCGGCAGCCGCGGCGGCCGCCATCTCACCGTCCGGATTCATGATCTTCTGGACGCCGATGGGCGCGCACGCAATCGGGAACGGTAGCCTGCGCCCCAGCACGCGGACCGAGAGGTCCGGGAACCCATCGGTCTTGACGAGGCGGCGCGGCACGATCGACCACCTGCCAAAGGCGGCACGGTTCTTGCGGGCCGTCTCGCCCGTCCCCGCGGATCCAAGAACGTACCCCTTGCTGTCCGCCGACATGCGCTGCTCGGCTAGGGGTTCCCACTCCAGCGGCTTGAAGGTGAAGAGAGGCCGCTGGTATCTGAGGCCCTTTTGGTAGACGGACGCCTCGTACTCGATTGGATTGGGGTCGGCATGCTTCTCCATGTCTGGGCGCTTGCCCGGGTAGTGCTGCTCTGAATCCATCTTGTCGATAGTTAACTGATCTTTAAAACTGACTTCTTGTTCCTGTTGGAAATGACAGATTGCCTTGGCGATTGAATCATCGCAACTGTAGGTCTTTTATAAACTCTTTCACATTTCAATCCTTATCCAGTTCCGTCAAACATAGCTACGTCATCCCATGCAGAATATTGCGGGTTTATGCTGGAGTTGAAATTGTCATTATTTCCATGATGTCATGTAATACGTGAATGGTCACCTTCATAACACTAAACGAGAGCTCTGTCGAATAAACTCTAATCTAGAGAACAAACTAAAACAGCATTGGGAAGGTCTGAGACACTGTCTATGTAACAGGAAGGGCGATATCTCTGATCCGGTACGGTATATTCACGGGCATAGAAATCCCATAATATATACGACTAAGATACCTATAGTTAAGAGTCTTACAAACCGAGCCAGACATTGATTGGACAGAACCCACAGGTCTATAGAAAACCTTCATGGAATCTTAACCTTTCTTGGTTTATAAGTGCCTCACAGTACAGTATCATGATAACACCCATATTTAACCAGACCCTGAACCCCTATCAAACCATTTCGCAACTGTAAGTTATTCCTACACATCACGCATCCACTGATAAACTATCCTCATGTACCATGCTCTCGTCTTAACTAAAACAAAGTGATCCCCAGCATGACCCAAATGCACCTCTTTCCAGGTTCAAGACACCAATCTCCTGAATCTCCACATCCCAAACTCTCATTCTCCTCATCAACCAACATCTTCACAACACCAACAGCACAAGCGACATAAAATCCGCGAAAACTCATTTCATACAACAGAATCCATCAACGACCTCCCCCCTCCCTCCCCCTCCCCATCTTCAAAAAAAGGGGAGGTAAGGTAAGGTAAGGGGGGTTCAGGTCTCTTGGTTGGGTGCTTATTACAAAATCGCTAATAAGGGGGTTTCTTCTATGGTACACAACTCGACCAGACAGCAAACATATATAAAATCCCAGCGCTGGTTTGGTTTCAAAGGCGCGGTTTTTCCTCGTTTTTTCGCGCCCGCGCTTCTTGTGTGTGTGTCTGTCTGTCTCTATTCTTCCGTATAATTGTTTCCTTCCTTCCTTTCACACCTCGTTTCGTTTCTTTCCATTCAGTTTTCTTCATATTTCCTTTCGCTTTCACTTTCGCTTCCCCCCCTTCCCCCCGGTTCTTGGCAGTATGTGACACATCGTAAGAGGCAGGCAAGTAAACCTAGCTAGCCACCATTGGAGGGTGCTACTGCTACGGCTACTTGGCCATGACATCCACGTACCGTCCGCCCTTCCTCTGCTTCTTCCCGCCCTTGCGGGGGCCCGCCGCGCCGAGGAGGTCGTCGATGCTACTAGCGTTACTAAGGCTCGTGGCAGGTCTGCTCGGCGGCGCGCTGGGCGGTCTACCCATAGCACTGCTGCTACTTTGATTCGAAACCGAGCGAGTCATAAGTGGTGGGGCCGCGCTGGGGACGGCGAGGCTTTCTTGGGAGGCCTTGCTTATTATCGCAGGCGAAGGGGTAAGCTGGGCACGCGGGGGTCCAGCAGGAGACGCGGTCAAGCCGCCTGCGGTAGGCGCTGATGTAGGTCCTGGCGGGGGAGGAGTACCGTTACGAGAGGCGGCGCGAGGAGGCGGCGGGGTTGCTGTCTTCGCGGGGGTATTATCACCCCCTGACTTCTTATTGACCCAGCGCTTAAGGTCTGGATCGTACACGAAGCTGCTGGCTTCTCCAAGATTGGCCCTGACGGGCTTGTTGAGTTGATCGGGTGATTCTTTCTTGCCACCTCCGCTGAACCACGCACCGAAACCCCAACTTTTCTTGTTTGCCTTCGCTTCGGCAGCCCGTTTCGCTGAGAGTTTGTTAGCATTAGACCTCCAAGATTCAGATTTCTCTATAGACTTACCTTCTTCCTCAGCTATCTTTCGGAACATCTCCTCGTTCTCTCGATCCTTGTCTGTCTTGCTCTTCGCCTGCGGCCTCAAACCAGGGATGTCATCGTCATCATCGTCCATGAAGCTCTTCTTAGGTTTCAACTGCGTGGGAGAATCGGCCTCGTTGTTCGCCGGGCCTGGCTCGTAGGATGGAGGTTCAAAGCTGGATGGCTGGTACGAAGGCGGTTCATACCCACCGGTAGAGATCTCCGGCTGTGTCGCAGGTGGCTCGAACGTATTCATCTGCGGCGGTTCATAACCGTACGACGGTGGCTGGTATCCTGAGTTTGAGTTCATGTTCGTATCATTCGCTGCGGGCGTTTGTTTTGAGTTCGCGGTAGGTGATAGATGCGGCTGAGACATGGTATCATTTGATGAGGTTTGGGCGGCACCATATGGCTCATATCCTGGGATCGAGTAGCCTGAGGGTTGTTGAGCTAATGTAGCTGGCGCTGATGCCAGAGTACTTGGCATATGGGGTGTCTGAGGAGTGTACGGTGAAGCTTTTTGATAGCTAGAGGCGGGCCTTGTATTGGGTTCCGGGGCATAAGGGTTTCCATAGGCAGACTGCATGTCTGACCCTCTCCTTGGAGCTTCGTAGGAGCTTCGAGGAATTTCACCAGAGGTTCTTTCCATCGAAGACCTAGGGGCTGCAGTATAGCCACCAGAAGGTTCGTAAGGAGAACTTGATGGTTGCGACGCGCCCGGTGCGTAACGTGAGGTAGCTTTGGTAGCTGACACAGTTGGCGAAGGCCCGTTTCCGTACACCTCGAAGTTGGAGACAGACGGAGAGCGACTAACGGTCGGCGTTCCACCAGCAAGGCGAGCGAAGGGTCCATTCTCAACACCAGCTTCACCAGATGGCCCATTGCCTGAGTGATCGTCATCATCACCAGCGACAAACTTATTGAAGCGACTCCACATGTTATTAGAAACTTGGTCCATCCTGGGCTTAGGAATCCATGAGGACGACTCTTCCTTTGGCGCTTGTTTCAACCTTCTCATGAGATCGTCCACAGATGACTCGAGTATAGGGTTATAATATTGTGACCGCTTTGTCTGTGCGAGGATCGCGCTATGGATCCCATCACAATATTGCAGAGCCTTATCTCTAAAACCATATTCAGCAAGGGTCATGGCGTGCTGGAATTTGTATGCGGCCAAGTGCGGGCAGCCTTGAGCAATGTTCGAGCCGCCAGCTAACGATAGCCCGTATTCGTACACTTCGCTAAGTTGGAGCGCCTCAGTTTCTTTTGCGAATTGGTCCGCTTGTTGACGATGATCGGCTCCGACGAGGACAAAATTAGTATTAGGGTCCTCGAAACCGCCAAAGACAGCATAATTCCTGGCGAAAATGTAGCAAATATGAGCGGCTTCTGCTCTTCCGTAGCCCGAGAGCAAATTTCCGAGTGATCTTAGCGCTTGAGCATCACTGGGGCTCCTATTGCTCAATATCAGGCCAAGTGTCTCGCGCCACTTATCTAGACCCGCAAGGGCGTCTTGCGACGCGCCAACGGCGGCAGATGTAGACATCAGCTGCAGACCTGCTCTTGCGTGGACCGGGACAAGTGAGTCTACCGACTCCTCATAGCTTCCAGAAAGAACGCTGTACAGGGCAGCTAGAGATTCGTTACCATGTCCTGGATAATTGACCTCCTTTTTGATGAACTCCTGTGCCACTTGCTTATACAGTTCATTGCTCGGCAGTGTGTTCGATATGAGTATTGCATGACCCCAAAGTCTCTTGTCCACAGCGGCCCATACGGCCTTCTCACGCTCACCAGTGAGTAGATAGTACCGAATCTGTTCAATGGCTGTAGAGTCGACAGCATCCGCCTGCATACCCGTTACAGGCGAGGAGATTCCTGTTAAATCTGCGCCTGTTGAAATTGCAGATGCGAGCTCTGGGTTTTCGCCACCAAGGCTAGGAGAGATGACATCCCTGACGGCTTTGTCGATGGTAGGATTCCCTTCCAGAATTCCGTCATTTTCTACGAGTATCCTCAGGATCTTCCACAATAGAACCCGCTCGATGCCTCTCTTATCCTCGTGCGACACGGTCTGCTGGAAAGCAGCATTTGGAAGCGCCTTCTCAAGACCATCGATGCCAGCCGTTAACCACGATATCGTCTCCTTCTTCTTTGATTTTCCTTTTAAGGGGCCTGGGAACTTGGCCAAACGTTCCTCGAGTGGCTGGATATCCTTGATGTGCCTGATTTTGACCTCGCCTGGGCTACGCACGACCATTGGTAGCGCTTGACCCACGCCGTACCGTGGAACATCAGTGGGGAAGGAAGTTACGAGCGATCCTCCTAATCCCCAGGCGACTATTGGGGAACCGCGCCACCTCTGCAAGGGGTCTAACTCTCGACCGTCGGTGGGCGGGACGAGATTAAGATGCTGAGACATACCACGAGCCCTAACGACCGTACGAGTTATTTCTGGACTTGGTATATCCCGTGGTGAACCTTGTACTGAAGAGGGCCGAGGAACCGGATCCGTTGTTCTTCCACTAGCCCGGTTGCCGTAGAGCGCACCGGGAGACTGTGTCTGAGCCCGGGGCGGCGGGGCAAAGCTGACCTCTTTAGATGACATAGCTCCCGGAGATAGGGGAACATAACTAGACACGGCGCGTTTGGGCGGAGAAAGGGTGTTAGACGGGGAAAGCATGTTAGAGGCCTGTGCGTTGAGAGGCGGTGGAGAATATCCAGGCGGTTGTGGGCTGTATCTTGATTCAACTACAGGCTTGGAGGGCATCGGCGGAGAGCGCAGAGGACTCTGCTCCTCCTCAACTTCCTTCGTAGGTGGCAACGAAGGCACTCGGGTGAGACGAGGCTCGTATTGTGAGGAGCTACTCCGGATTAATGGTACGCCATCAGGGTGACCTGGACTTGGAAGTTTATGTAACGACTTCTCATTTGATACTTCGAAATGAGCGAGCGGGCTAGAGGTTCGTGGTTGATGCGCCAGCACGGGAGGCGGAACGGCAGTGTATTGAGCACTTGAGGATCGAATGTTAGGCGGCGCAGGAGAGTATCGACTCGTAGAAGCAGGAGGTGGTACCACTCCATTGATCCCTAGTCCCTGAGGAGGCGCGGGAGAGTATCTGGCAGTTGATACAGGGGGGGCACTTGGTCTGGGTAGCGAATTCGACTGCAGCGGCGCATAAGGACTGGCACGCTCGGGTACGACCAGCGGAACAATACCAGCCGCTTGCTCTTGAGGATGGCCCTGCGGTGGGGGTGGCATAGATTGCATTGGAGGTCCCTGAGGGCTTTGCTGCGGTGGTGACAAAGGGTTGCTGTGCCGTGAGGCGGGCCGAGGTCTTGAAGTCATCGGTAAGTCCTCGAAGAAACTGGGTTTTGATTTTAGCTGCGGGCTTGGCTTCTGTGCTGCCAGTGGTGGATGCTGGCTCGAGTGACTTGAACTGGGAGGCGACAAGCTTGCGGTTGAGCCTCCCGAACGTGGTTGCGAGTACATACTCGTACTCCTCGGAGGGGGCCCCGGGTGTGCTAAAGGCGTCACGTTCGCTCTGGGAAGCTGCTGCATACTAATCCGCTTCTTTGGTTTGACAACTTCCATTGGCAGATCGTATGGGGAGGTATATCCACCCTTCGGCTTACTAACAAAGCTCTGGGCTTTAGGCATTTCCGGCTTGGGCGGAGGTGGTCCATATCCCATTGACATGGGAGGAGCCGTGATTTGGTGACCATACTGCGGGTATAATGGTGGTTGGGTTGGAGGAACAACTGCAGCTGGCGCATAAGGATTCGGAGGTGGTTGTGACGGATGTTGTAAGTTGTTAGGAGTATAGCGTCCGTTTATACTGGATGGCGGAGGCGGCGCTGTTGTGTGAGCACCAGCACCTGGATGTGACGGTGGCGCTGCCGGCGTCTCTTCAATTGTTTCGTCCAAAAACCCTTCATCATCGCTTCCAAAGATATCGGCCGGGTCCAATTCTTTGGATTCCGCGGCCGAATCTAACAGGAAGTCACCGTCATCTTCATCCGCAAAAGCGGCCGCCCATTTCGCATCGAGATCGCCGGCCTCTTCAGGCTGGGAGCCAATTCCTCCATTCGACTGCGGCCTGGATTTGCCGTTGACAATCTGTTGTGCGGGTGCCTCCGAGGCCGCAAGCCCTTTCTGCGCAGACGCCTCGATTGGAGTTGAAAGTTCCGAGTCTAAGTGGCCTGCTCCCGTTACGTTATCCATAGCATCCCCAATTACCATATTAGTTGACTTCCGGTGCAGACTACGGTCAAACGAAACCTCAGCTTCGGGTTGAGGCCCTCCTTGGATTTGGCTGAAGAAGTCGTCACCTCCCTCAGCAGACTCATCCTCAACAAAGGCGTCACCGAAAGCTGGAGGCTTAGGCTCGTGGTTGGCCTTCGGTTCCTGTGACTCGCTCTGCGGGATCAATGGCAATCCTTCCTCAAATCGAGCCTCTGATTCCTCTGCTTCCGTGCCGTGGAGATCTCCGCCCATAGAGTGCTGGAAAGCCTCATTAATTGCGTGTTCATCATTCGTGTGGTCTTCTTCAAAGGTTGCGAGGAAATCAGGTTGTGTGGCTGGATCGCCGTGGACATCGTCTTGCTCTAGATCTTGTAGTATATCTTGTGCCTGACTCGAGGGAGGCGGGTGATCTACCTGTCCCTCGGTCACGCGCTCAATCTCAGGTACCGCAGGAAAAGAGTTCGTCCTCTCATTCGAAGGCATGAATTTAAAGGGGTCTGTATCGGTTCGTTCTAGATTCCACTCGGTATCTTCGTCGTCGTTAAAGCTTACTTCATGAGACACAGTACGTGCAAAAGAAGTTGTACTTGAATGCTTCGCAGTGTTCCCCGTTGGAGCAGGCTCTGATCCTGACTCGACGTGGCCAGGTGCATCGTTGGACACGGGAGCATCTTCGTGTTGTGGAACTGTTGCAGTCGAGGGATCCTCGAGACCCCAGGCGGTCGCGCCAGCATCGTCATTATCATTGAACTGATCGAGGAATGCGCCCTCAGCTATTACTCCGTTTGATGCATCTTGTTGCGGTTTCTCGGTAGGCGCCGATGGATTCCGCGACCCGTCGAGCTGTGACGTTTGGGTATCGGGGTTATAATGTGGCATCATCGCCGGATTCCACGATGCATCCCCATCCCCATCCATAATGATCGCGAATTAGATAAATGTCGAAACTGAAAAGGCGCGTAAAAAACAGAATGGTACTATGGAATCAGGACGAATTAGCATCGTAAGATAGGTCAACGATCCAACGATCCTATGGTGTCATCAACAGCCACACGCCGGGACCGCATCCCAGCCCTGGCGTCCGGCGGAATAGGGACAAACAACGATGCGCGAAGAGGGAGGGAATGAGATCGGACCAAGGCGGGATAAACTCACTTATACAAGAACAAGTGGTATAGTGTCGGTTTTAGTACAGATCACGCTCCATCATCGTCATTCACGGGAGCGGTTGCAATGCTTTCCTTTGCGTGAATTGGGAGGAAAAAGTTGAGGCAAAGTGGCAGATCCACCAGTTTGGATGAGAGTTCCAAGGTTTGGAGATGAGGCCATGTATCCATGTACATCCAGACAGGCCAGACAGAGGGATCCATCCATGTGTCCGTGCAGGTGTCGTGGCTTTTTAAGCTGCGTCTGTATGTAAACTGTACATATTCCGCAACTCAAGTGACATACACAGCAGCTGTCAACCCAGATATGAACGAACCACGGCAAAATCTCATAAATAATAAGTATATCCTAATTGAACTATATTGTTGTTTCATTTATGCATATAAAACTCTTATTTTTGTTTTTCTGTTATTTCTCTTATTGGAATGTAGCTCACTCATTCTGGTACCTCCCTAACATACCGAGGTGGTCTCCGGCCTAGGTACATGTACATACATACTAGCGGATAACGTAGCTATTACATCGACCTTACCTAAAAAGCCACCTAAGAGCTACCTATGTAAAAGGTGTTCGGCTGCGGACCGGGGGCCTATCTTTAGCCTACCAATCTGCCATTGTGCCAATCTAGCCCTGCCAGCCTGCCTGCAGCAAGCTTCTTTTAGCCTTGAAGGAACCATCCAATCAAGGACGGTCCTTAGCGCAAAGTCCGAACACCGATAGATTATTAATAGTCTATTATTGCTCCCCTCTTCCTTGACGACCAATATATCGAGAGGACTACCTTGGTTTCATGTTCTGACCGACATTTTAACAAGTGGTAAGTTTGTCTTAGAGGTCAACCTCAATATAAATCCCCTCAAAAGATGAACTATAGGAGGATCAGACGGATGCCTTCTGCAATCGCTCCAGGCTAGTCTCATAGCAAGCCGGCACCCCCGTCTCGGAGAAAGGAGAGCCATCCCTCATCATCTTAGCCAGCCCCTTAGCACAGAGCAACACGTTCGGCATACCATGGCCGAAGAATCCCGCACAGATAAACAGGCCCGGCTTCGCGGGAACGGGGCCGACGTGTGCCGAGTCATCGGGCGTGTACTTCCCAATGTCAAACATTAGCATTGCATCATCTCATACCTAGATACGTAAGAAACACTCACCCCCATGATCCCCGTCCAGATCTCCTCCACTTTCACTTTCACTTTCTCCTTCTTCTCCTTCTCAGCTTCTTCCTCCCACCCCACGAACGTCCTCTCCGCCCAGCCGTGAAAATACGGCACCGCGGGCTGTATCAGCGTGGCGTCGTCGAAATTCCCCTCCCACAAGTCCCGGTGCGAGTACTTGAACGCGGCATTAGCGCCTCCCACGATCAAGCTATCATCAGGCCGGAGGCCATAGTACGAGTCGAGCACAGCCGGGCTGCCGAATCCGACGGCGCACGAGCCGAGGAGCTCGTCCGTCGGTCCCGCCGCCGCCGCCGCGGGCACGGCGCGGCAGGCGGTCCCGCGCGCCGGGTAGATCGCGCGCGCGTACTCGGGCAGCAAGCCGCTCGTATACGCGTTGGTCGCGAAGACCACTCGACGGGCCCTCGTGGCCCCTCGCGCCGTTGCCAGCGTCCAGTAGCCCTCGCCGTCCGCGACGCCGCGGACGGGGGTGTGCGTCTGCAGGTTAGCGCCGCGCGCGAGCAGGTGCATGACGAGCTTGTAGGGCCAGAGGGTGGCGGCGGGGTGCGTGAAGGCGCCCCGGGCGCCCCTGACGCGCGTGGCGGCCTCCGCGGCCTCGGGCCCGTGGTAGATAACCTCGTTAAGGGTGGGACAGCGCAGCGCGCGCAGCTCGTCGTACAGGTCCTTGAACTTGGCGGCCTCGGCCTCGTCGACGAAGGTGTCTGCCGTCGTCACGGGTATCAGGTCGCAGGCGATGTGCTCCTGCTCGACGAGCTCCGTGACGGCCTTTCGCGTTGGCGACCTCGAAGAGTGCTACTTCGTTCGCGGCCTCGAGACCTTGTCTTTGCTTTCTCGATGCGACGCCCACGAAGTGATCGGGCCTGAGGTGGCCCCCTAGAAACATAAGTAATTAGCTCGGCATTATGCCCGGAGAATGCGGTATGGTGGTGACATGCCATTCCTTCCAGTGGCGCCAGAGCAAGCCTCTCGAGCTTCTAAGATGGTAATGCTCTGGTTTTGGGGGTTGTCTTCAAGTAAGTAGTGCGCCAAGGCTGCTCCCGCGAAGCCAGCACCGATAATCACGATATCCTGTTTATCGGGAAGCTCAGGCGTGCTTCGATGGGAGTCAAGCTCATGTAATTCCGTGCGCCAGACCGGAGTGGTAGCGTTCGGGACAGGATAAGGTCTAGCCATTGGTGCTTTTGCTCGGCTAATTAGACATCTAATAGTCTATATGAGAGTTGTTCAATAATTCCATCATCTTAGGGTTGAAATGTATAATTTATATTAATTTTTGTCTATATAAAATAACATCACTATGAGTCATTCTTGAATACGTTGTCAGAGACGCAACGGGGTAGTAGCCTAAGCCGAAAGTTGCACCCACGGCTTCGGCTTCGGTGTTGCTGAACTGATATTTAGCACGCGGCGTCTACCGCGGCCTCTCACCTCATCGCCCCTGCAATGCATGACAGACTTGGTCGGCCTCCGTTTGCTGCGAATGAATCCTTGTCAGCTATATAACGACACGTCAGTAGTGGTGCGTATATATATGCCTTATTCCTGATTCTATAGCTCGAGGTTACGTATGTGAGCACGTAGAATACAAGACGTGCATACGTGATAATATATTGTCCCTGAATTAACAGTTACTATCTAGGATTATGCCATGTGATTTTCAGATTTCGAATATTCCTCGATTTGACCATTTTGAGAAGTGCAAGGCAGGTAAGGGATGGTGCTGCGGAAGGAATATAGTAAGTGTGAATATTCCTACCATCATCATCCCATGGAACGTCAATCGTCTTATAGAATATAGAGCAGCATCTGTAAATATATCGAGGTGTGAAATGAGACCTTGGGCTGGGACGTCACACAATTGTAGGAATAGGACAAGTAAAGCCAGTCAGTTTGAACGAAGCGATTGAATATTCTATATCGACATATTCCACATAATTCCAAGCAATCCTGAACTCATCAGTAGGCATGCTCTATCAAGAGTAATTAAGCGACTCCAGTTAATCTGAACCCCTTATACGGGTATATATAACAAGCGAAACACATAATCAAGCCTCAGCAACCTTCAACCACCCGTGGAGACTCGCATAGAATATCCATCTAGTCCTTATCTTCCCCACCAACTCTCTCACCCAGGTGATCAAACGCACTTAGCCAGCGTCACGCACTCGAAGGCCAGACTCGGATCAGAGCCCGGCTTACTCGCGTTTCTTCAGTTGACGGAACCCTCGTCACCCGCTTGTTGCAGGTGTACGTCTGATCGCAGATGTGGTCTCTGCAACCGGGGTTCGAGCAGCTGAGTTTGTAATCTCACTTCACGACGGCGATGTCCCATAGGATCGCAAATAGCATCAAGGCCTGAGCTAGGTGGCCTATCGCGACCTGTAGCCCTGCAGACCTTGACCTTCATATCGCTGGTATCATGGCCAGTAGTTATCCTATAATGATGTATAATAGTAAATGACTTAATTGTTTTAAGTATTATTGGTAGTAGCTGATCGAATCACCAAGTGGCTTCAAGATACTGCAAAGAGCATATCAACTAGCAACGCCACGCGCCAACACAGGCTGTAGCCCCTGTAGACCATCATGGCGATGCCTGGGAGTAACGCAGCGCCGTGTTCATACCGCCTGATAACGCTTCTGGCTCTGTCAGCTCGTAACTACTAGAGCAGGTATCACGTCGGTCGATATCACGCCTCTGGTGTATGTTGACTGAAGGTCTTTTTGTTGGTATGGATATGTAAGTAGGGTCACCTTTCACCCTCGAGGATTTTCTGGATGCATTGCTCGGCGGTAAGAGGGTGAGCGATTGTTAAATGTCCATGCCTCAGGAGGAACGAGGTACACAGGTATCCAGATTCGAGCCAGAGGTTGCCCTGGGCAGGTGTGCATTCACTTATCTGCCTGCACAGGTACGTACCTTTTACGGGAGAAGGGTTATAGGCCAAAATAATACCTGCCCATTCCATCAGACGTTCCCCCACCTACCTTGGTGCAGTGGTAAAAGTAGTCGCCAGGAAAAACCGGACAAGTAGGGGCACCCGAGCTGAGATGGTTTTCCGCAGGAGGGATATTGAGTTCGCCTTAAGCCCTCCTGTCTTTCCTTAGGGCTTTCATTCTTTTTTCGTTTTTTTTTTTCAAATTGTTTTTCAAATTTTTTTTCAAAGCCCATCTCAGCCTCAACTTTCACGCAATCACTCTGCCACATAGGGTGCATATACATAGAGAAGGGGAGATATCTAATTTAAGCTGCATGCGAGGAGTAGCAACCAACTATTTTCATCAATAGCTGCGATCATCACTGCAAAAAGTCAAGCCCATCAATTCATTGGCAGAAAAATTACATTACATACTAGAGCCTGAAACGAGTCCTGACAGGAAGCTGGAAATTCTCCCGTTAGGGAACTTCCGTTTCTGGATACACAACTCCTTAAACACCTGTGCTATGCCGTAGTGCCATCCGATCAGCAACCATATGATAAACCTAAACTCCCAGTTCCCGTGTCTATTAGCATTGGAGGCCGTGGTCTTATGTCCTCTGGCGCTTATTGGAACCCCCTCCAAAACCAGAGTTACTCCGAGATCTCTTTCGTTCCAACTCCTCCTTCATGATTCGCTCGGCTTCACTCATCTTCTTTGGCTGTTCAAAAGCTGAGGCCTTCTTCGAACCTCCTGCTAAAGCGTTCTTCTTGGCCGCAGCGAAGACATTTTTAGTTTGCGGTTTGGCGGTCAATTTCATCGAGATGGAAGCCGCAGCTGGTTTGTCTGAGGGGGTAGATTTCGCTTCGGACGTTATTGCATCTGCCTCAGTATTCTGCTCATCTTTCGGCGATTTCGATGAGTTCGGTGTCTCTGATTTCAGTTGCTCTGTAGAAGCACTGGGTGCCGGTTGAGCCGCAGGTTTTGCACCAAAGGAGAGCTTAATCTTCTCTCCCTCTTGTCTCTTGAGTTCCCTGGCTTCTGCATTTCCGGCGTCGTCCTCATCTGGTTCACCGGCTTCTTTCCTCGCGCGACGGATCTGTTCTTTGATCATCTTCTGTTCGCGTTCCTCGTCGCCTCTATCCTGCATCTCCTTTCGGCGCAATGCATCTTTCCGTCGCAAAGCTTCAGGTGAATCGTCTATCCATGCAATATGGAGTCCCTTGTCTGTTTCCTCAACCCTGCAGATGCCCTCCCTTCCCAGATGCTTTGCAAACTCCGTAAGAGATGGCCACTTTGTAGCATTCATGTGTACTATATGAAGCGAGGTTAGTACACACTTCTTGTGGGCATTTAAATGTCCCAAGTCTTGTTTGGGGAACTGGTTTCTCAAGACATACCATGCTCTTTATTCTGTGACATATATTAGCAGAAGTCCAGATAAATGAAACTCGAGCGATCACTTACTGCAATGTAGTTCTGATAGAAGTGGTTGATGCTATAAAGCAAACCCGAGTTAGTAAATGCCTCTCATTTAATCCATAACTTATAAATCTTGTCTCCAGCATTTTATACACCACAGGTATCCTGAACTAGTAGGCGGGACTCCCAAGGCAATATTAGATGAATAAAGGACTCCATAATACGTACTGGACTTGCTTCTCCCCATGACTTGTACGTAGCAACTGTACAAAATCCTTCAAGAACTGGGTGCTATAGTCATTGATGTATTTCTTCGGGTCCTCCCCGACCAACAACATGGTCCGCACATGACCTAGATAAAGGTTCAGCATGCTACTTAGGTAGAAACGGGACCACACTCGGGAAGTCGCTACGATGAGCATTCCCCATAGAGCGTAAATAGAAAATTTGACTAACCTTCGCTCTGGGTGTGCATTTTGAATGCATTCTCATCTCTAAGTTGACGTTGACATCTGTAAATTATTAGGCGATGATGTTCAGATAAAGAGCATCAGCAGGGAGCCTCTTACGGTTGACAGTACCAGCGAAGACGCTGCAAGCCCTTACTCTTCATCTGATTAGAGAGGTGCTTCGTTGATCCAACTTCGGCTCGAGGCATTTTGGCGGTGTTGCGGCGTTGCGATGTGCTGTCTTGGGAGTATTTACCGGTTGAGTAATAGACTTGATAACAATTAACGTGATCGAAGCACTTTGTATGCGGTTGGAGCACAGAACTCCGGGGTGGCGTCAGGGCTTATCGATAAGCCTGGTCTCTTCAGTTGCAGCCAGCTGGCCAGCAGCAGTTGCTTATGTAACATAAATGGCATTCTTGACGACAAGACCAGAATCGATCTTCACGTTCTACCAATAATGCAAGCAGAAGCATTTACTGTCATGATGATGTAGAAATATGTATACATTATATCTGTTTTCACTCGAAATTATGGCATCCCATTGTTGTAAGAAATCATTTTATCGTTCTAAACGCCTAGCACCAAGTACCTAAGATAGAGGCCCTCAGAGTATATTACACTCACGACTGCCTAAAACTCATCCCTTATCCTAAAAAATAAAAAACCGATAAGCAAAAGAAAGTCCTTCAATTTCTCTCTTTCTGGTGTAGAAGAGCTAACCTCCGAGCCAGCTAAGCTTGTGGGCATATAAGGGGGGATGCGTGTCCGAGCAATGTGTTTCTTTCAGCGACATGCGGGTATAAGTGCTGCATCCACACGTGCCTCTAAGCCACCATTCGGGTCTAGCATCCTAATCCACTCAAAAGTGCCTTCCGCCAGCAGATACAGAAATACCACTAGCATCCTACCGCTCCCAAGAGGCGTGTGGCATAGGTGGTAGGTACATCGAGGCACCTCAATCTCGCTGCCATAGGTTCCGATTCCCCCGCCCCCTAGAAGGCTCGTCTTCAACCACATTAGGAGACTCGCCTTGAGACCCATGAACAGGCTCACCGCGTCTTTCTTGTGATGACTGGTCGTTGTTGTCGTTGCTGTTTCGTGATGTAGGATATACACGTGGATTAGGATTATTGAAAATCCCAAGCAACGAATATGCACCTTCGAGATCTCTAACGGCCTCAGTCGCATCACGGAAGCTATATATTGTAATCTTGCTGGCGGGCTCATTCGAAGGGCCACCATAGGAAATGAGTATTCCAGCCGAGGGTATGTAGGACAAGGATCTTCTAGGCTGCGGTTCATGGGACTCGCTCCGAGCTGTGGGATGCCGCGGATCGGTACGTCTTGAGGCACGAGTGTGTGAGAAGGGTGGCGAGGTATCTTCGTGCTGCGGATTCCAGAACTCTTCCTCGGAATCTGGCAAATCGGAATCGGAATATTCTGCAGTGCATGTACGCTCGCTGGCGCTGGCGGGAAAGGAGCTGGTGCTGGTGAGAGGACAAATGGCCCGTCTATCGAATCCTTCTAGGTGATTGCGCTGTCGACTACGCGTGTCGGAAGTAGTGTCGGAAGTACCATGGTGTTCGCATAGCGTTATTCGCATGTCAACTTGATGGGGGGCATTGCACAGGATGCAGTAGTCCATACGGACTATGCTTATGTTCGGAGGCATGATGAGAGGTGATCGTTGAGATGTGAGTTGTTGGTAAGATTTGGATGTGAAAGTGGGAAATGCCACAGGGCTCCATGTTTTAAATATGAATATTCCAAGGGGTATTAGGGGAGAGAAATACTATCGTATCTAATGACGAAACTATAACTATCCGGTCATGAGTGAACTGTATGTAACAGGGGGGGAGAACGGCTGACATGATTGTTTCCCAGCATGTCAGTCAATGAAGGGCAGACCATCGCAAATGATTCAGCAAATTCTCCCTCGCGTAACAATAATGGAATATAAGCTATATTGATCACAAGAACCTATTATTTGGGGATCACGGGATCTAGAATCCTTTGTTACCTAACAAAGGTATTCATGCTAATATGACTACAATACCATGATGCTCTGGCCTCCATGTATTGTTAGTCCACAAAAGTGCAAGCACCTTATAGTGACAAAGACTGTAGAACCCAAAGATGACGAAGTGTATCCTGATCATCAGCGCGAATGGCTTTGTCTAACATAGACTTCAACATACTGACAGAAGGATCCTAGTAATTGTGTCATGTAGTGACTGATTTTATACATTTACAACCATGAGCAGATATTTATGAAATACAATAAATGAGACTTTTGTACTCCCCCAGGTGACGTCTTCAGCATCAAGTGCTCACACGTAATGTTGATAAGCACCTAGGAATCAAACAAACTACTAACGATCCAATAACTGTCTTGCCAACCCGCCTAGATCAAAACTCGGAGTCACATGTAGCAATCCATGGCCGAAGACATCCGACGAGATCGGAGGGTTGGTTATAAGCGAACAAAGAATCTGCATCTAAAGGCCAACTTGTTGGAGGAAGAAAATTTCATTCCTCCAAAGGTTGAAGATTATTACCAATCCAGGAACACTTTTTTCTACGTATAAGTAGCTACCTTGCCCCCAGCCCAAGGTGAAACTTAGGACAGGGATCCCATATCAAATGTATGTTCATATGTTTTTTCGATGCTTTGTCTATGTAAATCAGTTACACACAATGGCCTGCCAGGTGGTGTGCGAGAATGCAATTCTTCGAGATGTATATCATTAATTCCATGAGTCTATTCGAGAAATGTGAAAAGGTTCGTATGCAATATGTTCATAGCCCTCGTAGCCTCTCTCGCGTCGATGACACATGATATATTGATCTCGCTCGCACCTAGCAGTCGCAGTTAGCGAGTCACGGACAAACCCCTAATATCAATGGTAACAAAGGGCAAGCAAACGAAACGGGAGAATATTCACAAGCGAGAGCGATAGGGAGGGACAAAAATAAACATACCTTGCGAGATCATCTCGATATTAACATTATGCTCGCCCAACGTCGAGAACATGCGTCCAGCAATACCGATCATATTCTTCATCTCGGCGCCGACCAAGCTCAGTATCGCCATGTCCGCGAGCACGCTGACGTCGCCGCACTCCTCGAGGTCGGCCTTGGCGCGCTCGAAGTGGTGGACGGAGGAGGCGGAGCTGGCGTGGATGGCCATGGACACGTGGACCTCGGAGGTGGAGATGAGGTCGACGGAGATGCGCTGGCTGTTGAGGATGGAGAAGACTCGCGCGAAGAACCCGTGCGAGATCGACCGCTTGTTCGAGTGCACGTTGATCACCGTGATGTTGTTCTTGATCGTCACCGCCGTCGGCCGCTTCGGCGTTCTCCGCCGCCCCTGAGACGCGTACTCCGCTTCCGACGGCCGCGACCGCTTGATCTGCTGCGCCGGCGACAGCACCGGGTCCGGCAGCACGATGGTGCCCGTGCCCCGCGGGTTGTTCACGTTCTTGATGCGGATCGGTATCGGCGGCTCGGCCTTGATCACTTGGTCCATAGTCAAGTGATGTATGACCTCGGAGCCGTAGAACGTCAGCTCGGCGGCTTCAGAAGGCGTGATGGACCCCAGGAGCCGTGCCGTGGGCACCTTGGTGGGATCCGCTGTGAAGATACCATCGACCTCCTTCCATACCTGCAGCTCGTCGGCCTGCAGTCCCACTGCCACTAATGCTGCGCACAGATCCGTATAGCCACGCCCGATATCGCCGTCCATCAAGCTGCCGGGGACGTTGCCGAAGAAACCTGTGACCACCGGTACCCTGTCGTTGCAGGCCTGTATTCTCTTCCGAAAGATGGCGGCTGCGTCTTTGTAAAACGCCGGAGTCAACCGGTCCGAGCTGTCGTAGTGCATCACGTCGGACAGATCCACATACTCGGCCTCGACATTCTGCGGTGCTCGTTAGCGACACTGGAGCCCCATCGACTGCTACCCCTCGCAACTTTGACAAACCCTGTCTTTTAGCAAGTACGTCACGAACCTGCAACTCAGCTTCTCGCCGAAGCTGACGACCCGGTCCTTGGATCTCGCATTGACCTCTAGATTAAACCGCTTCGCGGCGATGATGTAGTCTATTAACTCTTGGCAGTCCTCCTCTATGTTGGCGGCGACTGCCTTCTGGAGCTCGGGGTTTCTCAAAAAGGACAACACCGCACGAATGTGTTCCTCGCAAATGTCTCGGATGATGCTCTTAGCCTCGTCGAAGAGTTCATTTTGGATGGTTTCGTTGCTCGTGGCGGATGAGATGTCACGTAATTTCTTGTATACCTCCAATAAACTGTATAGTCGCATTAGATCGGAAGTACGTGAGTGTGTGTGTGTGTGTGTGTGTCTGCCATCCAAGCTGGAGCGTTGAGAGTGACTCACCGACTGGTCGTGCCGCTCACTTTCTTGCCAGAGCTTCTAGCAGAGCAAACAACAGCAATTTTACTTGTACCTAAGCTGGCTCTAATCATAGAGAGTCAGTAATTTCACATGTGAGGAGCCAATGGCATGACAATACCGGACAATGTCTTCAGCTATCTGCGTCAAGTTAGACCAGGTCAGTTGTGTATAGAGCCTGGGCAAGCTGGATTGTGGGCTACTTACACTGTCTGGAAACTTCCCAACGCTAGTTCCTCCGAATTTCTGCACAATCCAGCCTTGGCTGCTATTGTTTTTGTAGACTGTGGAATCCATAACGGCGGGAAGGAGAAATGTTGCGGTCTTCTTGCTCTATTCGCTAATAAAGCTGTGGAATGCGACGTCACAAAAGCGAGTGTTCAAGCCGATGGCGGGGCACCTTCAACGCAGCAGCCGGGCCTCATTTGACTTCAGCGGTAGACAGACGGCATTGCAATTGCAATAAGAAGATTAGTGAGCGCGGATTGGAAAGGGCATAAATAATGCTTTCAGATGAAATTCAATCCAATTGCAGGCTTTGAATTTCAAAACTCGGCATTGGCTTCCATCAACAAAAAAAAAAATCAAGCCCTGAATCGGAGGTGCCTCGGTGCCAATAGAAAAAAATAACAAAATATTTCAAGAGCTAACGCCCTTATGGCGGGGCATAAAAAGCGGGACAAGCTGGAGGTACGGTACCTATCTTCATCCAATGTCTCCCGTCCCGGAGTCCTGCAGGGCGCAGGGAAGGTGGCACGACAGACCCTAAACTTTAATCTAGGTTGGTTTAGCCTGAGTCAGTAGGTCCCGTTAGACTCCGGGGTCGAGGATGACACATTCACCACTGCAGGAACAAAGCTGGAATATGTAATACTGAGATAGATATCTCTTAATGGGTATCATACATGTAGTCGGATATAGTATATCCTGTGTGGTATGACCTACAGGGCCAATATCAAGGTCGCCGCCTTGGGATCCCTAGGCCCAAACCTCCTGACATATCATCAGAGCTCTCCCATGGTTCGATGACCATGGCCTGATTAGATGGGCAGTATCTAATCGTCCAGGAGCCCCTGCCCAAGCATGCCTAGATGCATGTTCCTGTCAGACAAATATAACAAGATTACAAAAACTAATACATTCCCTGCCGGAGCCGTTGTCTGTGTCCCTCTAATACCGCGCCGCCGTTCGTCCATCGTATTTACTCATACCATCATACCGTCGTGTGCAATGGCTATGCCGTCCCCGAGCCAAACGGCTAAAAAAGTTCGTCACCAACGCCGATGATTATATAGACGAAGCGAATCAAAGAGTGCCACGCCGTATATTAAGCCAGTCAAGAAAAATATGTTGTCGATTACGGCAGTGCTTGGTCTAGGCCCAGATTCTGTAGGCCTTGACCATGGTTCTGCTGAAACTCGAATTTGTCCATGGGAAACTCTTCTTCGGGAGTTCTGATACCGATGCCACTATCATCATGGTTTGGCGATGCATGTAGAGAGTCTTGTCCATTGGTCTCGAGCTGAGAAGGGAATGGCGCACGGTCTGGCTGCGACTGCGAGACATTTGACATGTTCAACTCTTCACTCCCAGTGCTGAGTCGCGAACCTTGCTGACTGGCGTCTTTCTGGGTCGCCGGGCGGCTCGGGGCACTAGCCACAGGCGTGGACGAGCGCCGGGACTTCATGAATCCGCCCGACTCTGCTATGAAGGCGATCATCTCGTCCACCCAGCATTTGGTTACCCACCACGAACCAAAGCTCTTACCTTGGGTAATCGTGAGGTCACGCATTACTTCCGTCCCAACTCGTATTACACACCAGACGATGTCCGATGGCGTTGCATAGGGAAAGCGGCCTTGGAGTGATCGAAGAAATCGAACCCAATGATCAAGCACAGTCTGTCCGTTGGATTCGTCAGCAACCATTGCATGCGGATTTCGGCCGTTGCGCAAGGTCATGTCTCCATAGAGTGTAAGGCACTCGATTTCCCAAGGGACGTTGACGGGATCCAGCAGATCCCGAATTTCGGTGAGCAGAAGGTCCACAAGGTCATCCATTCCTCGGCTAGGCACACATTCGGAAATCTTGCGTATTCTAACCATCGTAATCCAGTCAAGGTACATCTGATCCCGGTTCGCGGGATTGGAAAGCATGTTCGCAGCGGCATGTGCAGTAAGGTTCACTCGCAAAGCACGGTCAATTAGGCCAGCGAAGATGGTGGCTGCGGCTTCCTTGGCCTGGACCACGTGTCTCGGCTGGCCTTGGAAAGACTCCCGAATATGGGGAACTAATCGCTCGGAGATGTTCCGGAGTGTGTCAAGCACAGGCTTCGGGACCACTTGCAAGGTGAGACCGTAGATGATTTGCAGCATCCGTTGGTACAGAACGAAATCGCACTCCTCTATCCACGGTGCGATGCTTGGATGGGAGAATAACTTCTGTACAGGCATAGTAAGTGTACCTTGGAATGAAGTGAACAGGTGAAAGAAAGTCTTCTCCTTGCAATAGCGGAGGCACTCGACAAGCGACGTGCAATGGGACCGGTATAAAGCCGTCAACGACTTTGCTGCATCTGAGTCGGTGCCATTTGGTAGGAACGGCTCAATTCTGGGTAGGATAAGAGGCGCCGATTCTTGGAATGACTCTACAGCCTCCTCTGAGAAGGATAGGGGTAAAATGGTCTTAGAGGTAGATGAATGTAGCTGATCAATGCTGGTTACATCTGGCTGGTTATAGAGACTGTGAGTTCTAGCAGATGCTGATCGCGAAGTCGGCCGAGTCTCAGACGGCTGTCTAATGGTAGGTGAAGGAAGAACATGGTTTTCCGTGTTCAAAGCGGGAGATTGAGACTTTGTGGTACTGCCAGGTGTGAGGACAAGAATTTCATACAAGTTGACAGTGGGATTGACTTACCTGAAGGTTTGGTTGAAAGACGCAGGCTCCGGGAAGGGAAGGGCTGGCTGGATGGCTGGCTCTCTGAGCTCGGGCTGATCATCCATCAATGTGAAATTAACATAATGATATTTTGATTCTCCTCGAACTCCAAGTCTTCGGGTCTTCAGACCAGGGAACAGCACTCGCACCAATTTGCCAAAACTTGCGGGATTCAAGACAGTTATTCTCTCAGTCGCGCAACGGGATGCGTAGTTCGCATAGACTCGGCCTCTGGGCACAGAGCCTTTCCCCTTCGTACACACTTGGTTAATCCTGCACCTAGTCAGTGACAGCTCGCCGATAAACACCTCCACAACGGTTTTGTCATAGCAACATACCAAAGCATAGCAAAGATCTGCCGAGCACGCTCGGAGTTAGGACCGCGCTCGTTACCATGTAACTCTCTTGCGACTTCCTCCAGGCCTCTGTGCCGGTTAGAATGGAACAGCTGGCGCATTTCCAATTCATTATTGGCACTTGTCCTACTCGAGGAGGTCTTAGAGGCAGCGGCAGGAGCTACAATCGAATCAACCTCCTCAACATCATCACGGTCCATCATCTGACTATCGTGGTCGGTGAAACTACCGTTCGTGCCAAATGACTCGGTGGGCATGCCATGATGTAAGCCTGGACGCTGATGGTAGGGAATGTTTGGTCCGACAGCAGAAGGGTGCATGCTCGGATCCATGGCGAACGGGTGGGCGGCCTGCATCTGCGAGCCGGGACGAAGCATCATGTCCTCGGCTGACATCTGCGGCGGTGCTGCTGATGATATATCCCTCGGCTGGCCATGCTCATTCGCACCCCAATGGTCTGCAAAAGCGCCATGATGGGCGGCGAGTGTCTGCTGGTGCTGGTGTTGGTCGAGCGTCGGTTGCGTCGAAATGCTGTGGATGGAGGCAGTCGAGCCTCTCGACTGTGCCCTCTTTCTCGGATGATGATGCGACATTGCGCCGGCCTCAGGAGGCTGGGAATCTACGCGACAATTAGAGACGGGAACAATGGGGCTATATAGCGAGTTAAGCCGACTCGAGAATGCGAGCCGGGACACGATGATAGGTGTGCTACTGGGCGGTCGAGCAGAGAGGGCATACCAGACTCCATCATGGTCAGGGTTGTTTACCCCGAGCAGCAAGATGCGACCACCACAAATAAACACGGCGAGGGACCAAGAACCGGCCAAGCAAATGGCGCGCAGCAAAAGAACGAATGAAAGAATACAATGTAGAGATGACGGGAGAAAGACTGCTTGAGGTTAGTACTGCTCAGCTAGGGACTCGGTGTCGTGATGCTGGATCGGCCACAGCGACAAGCCCTTTTGCTACCGGTTGGAGACAAAAACAGAAATGGAGGAGACCACCCAAACAACAAGAAAACTCTCGTCGGGGCAACCGCAGTGCAGACGGGTGGAAATGGAACTTTAGCCAGAGAAGCGAGGGGCCCGTGCGTCTGTGAAGAACGTGCTGTGGCTGGAGGTGGGTCAGCGGAGGCTGGAAGGAACGAATTGGTCGTATCTTATTGGCCTGAGCCGTCGCAACACGCAAGGCACCTGCTGAAGCTACCGCCTTTTCTCGACCGATTTCATTCCGTATCTCCCGTCTATCTACCTTATGTAGTGCAAGAGAGTTCGCCTAATAATAAGCGCAGGTATTTTCTGCATCGGCCAAAACAAACCGTCTGGGCTTGCACCGCCTTATGTGGCGGTGTAAGTATCAACTCTGCGCGATTTCGGTGTTCTGATACTTCGGGCCATTCTATCCACTGCCTAAGGCACACCGGGGAATTCAAGTTGAATTAGTACATAGCATGTGCACGCATCTACGCAGTATGTACGCATACAAGTGATTAGATACCTGTAAACCGTAATGTGCAAGGTATCTATAGATCCTATACTACGTAAGTTGCAAGAGCTTGTGTCCAAGCCTGTGTAAGCCAGTGCACCTAGCTATGAACTCTCGCTTGTTAACTTTCACCTACTCTTGTAAATAAACACACCGTCAAAATAGAAAAATTGTATATGCTGCGATACTCCATCCATACGGAATACATGCATACATCAATATTCCCCCTGGTGGGGTGTGAAAACACCAGAGTTACCTAATGTGTTGTAGGTACTCGTGCATACCAAGGACGGTACCTAACAGACTCCAGTAGTGGGTTGATCCAGTCTGTTGGATTGATATCCAGGCGGCTGACGGTTCATTTCTGCACACAAAGTCCTCAAACTCTCAACAAAAAGAGCCAATAACAACTTAAACACCTACCTCGGTACGGAATACATAAGTACCTAGAGGTATGTATGTAAGTTCATGGAATCCAAGATCTGGCCATCTGGCTTCAATGTTCTCTCTACAAGCTACATGTACATAGATGGGAAGAACATTGTTGGAAGCGTATGTGGAAGATCTACACTGCTACGTTGGACAAGACAGCTATATTCAATGATATAGGCAGAAATCTATTCCACATGGAAACACCACGTGCACCCCTATGAGATGTTTGTCAGTCAATGGTATATGTAGTACACGTAGCAACCAATGAAATCAGGCACAAGCTCCCATATTATGTGTGGACGAAGGAGCTACAGGTCGTAAATATGCGCAAATATGCAAGATGGGAAAGACGGACGGGCAGGCGGGAAGAAGGTGTGGACAGCTGAGACCTACCAAGACTCGAGCCAGGTTGGTGCGGGTGGGTGGGCGTTCAATGTTGGTCCGTGGGCACAAAAGAATGGGGTTCAGGCTTCGGGGCTGGGTCAGCAAGTGGGTGATGGATCGGGTGAATCAGCAGCTGCAGACTGCTCACTTCCAGGATGTCTTCCGTCATGACTGACCGACACCTACGACCTACGTAACACCTTATTACCCAGCGCCTTCGCCATCTTCCCGTCCCTTCCCACAATACCTACAAAACCCTACCGTTGCTCTTATCTCGCTCCAACAACACCAACAGACAGAGACGATAGTCGCTGTTTTACTATTTATATAAAAACGCATCGCCCACTACACCTTGTTCTGCATCCGGACAAGTTATCACCAGTACGACCGACTCCGCTCCTTTGTGGACCTGCCTGGTAATTAGCAAGGTGTCTTTTTGCTAACCCTAAGTACTACCACAGACAGCTACTTGCTTTGCTTGACATCATCCCCACCTCCGAAGGCCAAATACCATCGTCCTTCAATACCGTCCTTCCACTTGCAAGTCGTCAACTACACCATTATCCTGCAGCTCTACTCTACCATTGAAATCCCGCAAGATGTCTGCCCAAGACCGAGTCCAGCATTACGTCTCCCAGCTCGACCGTGAGGTATGTACCATTGTATCCCCCCTCCAGCCTCTCTCGGCCTCAGCCGACTATAGCTGTGTCGCATGCTTCTGAAGGCCTCGAGACTGATGAAGATAATTGTCCAGCTTTCTAAATATCCCACCCTCAACAATATCGAGAAGCAGACCTCGGTCCCTAAGGTCTATGCTGTCATTGGCGTGGCCACCCTCTACTTCTTTTTCATCGTCTTCAACCTCGGTGGCCAGCTCCTGACCAATCTCGCTGGCTTCCTGATCCCGGGCTACTACTCGCTGGCTGCCCTGTTTAGTACCAGTAAAGCTGACGACACTCAATGGCTAACGGTAAGCTCAACTATCGTCCTCTGCGAAAGATATCATTTGTAACTGATCAATTAATTACAGTACTGGGTTGTCTTTGCCTCGTTCACGTAAGTGGATCCGGACCAACAAATGGACCTATAAGTAGATCTGTGTCACTAACATACATTGCAGTGTCATTGAGAGTGCTTTGAGCATTGTCTACTGGTTCCCCTTCTACTACACCTTCAAGTTTGTCTTCTTGCTCTGGCTCTCGCTGCCCATGTTCAGGTTCGTAACAATGATCACAAACATTCCTTCGTGATCGGGTTACACTAACAGATCCAGTGGCGCCCAACTCATCTTCCGATCCTTCATGCAGCCCATGCTCGGACGATACTTCTCCGAGTCTGGCTCGACTGCTGCCAACCTTCGCGCCAAGGCCGATTCTTTCAGCAAGGAGCAGTAAACTGGTCCGCCCAGATGATTGCTATATGGGAGTGCGAAGAAGACAAGCAGGACTGCATGTGCTCTTATAGGCAAAGGAAGGCTTAGCAAACTGTTGGAAACATGATTTCTATCAACCACGGCTGATGACCAGGGCCGGATGGCGCAGCTGGAGATCGATAGCAAGCAGCAATAAGAGGTACTAGGGATGATTTTCAGTGTGATATGGGAAGCACCAGCTCCAGTTTACCGTGGAGTGACAGCTTTCCTAGGTGGTTATAGAGTGGTCGTAGTAGTGTTGTGATGTGTGTACGTATGGCAGAATCAGATGGTGATTCACATCGCATGGTTCGACTATGTACTTGTCTGCCTTCCTGTTTGGTCGACTATTTCCAGTTCTCTGTACACGAGCATAGATGTAAAACAAGTGTCGTGATCCAGCCCAGGCACCATTGCTGAAGTTGAGTTACACGGTATTGTAGATGCACTTGTAGGAGATGAGCACACACTTTCAGAGCAATGTTCTTGGGCCAAATGGCTCGTAACAGGAATAAGCTGCAATTGATACCGATTTTTTACAAGCACTTGCCCTTGCTAATATCTAGCCATAAAATATAATATTGAATTTGTTAATATTAAATGTGCTCGATGCACAGACGCAACACTAGGTATAAGAAAGGTATCCTAGAACTTATTCGCTATATAAATAGGTTAGCAGCCCTATATTATTACCATCTAATGTCGCAGGGTCATAGCCAGCAGCTCAGTCAATGCCATTTTCCTCAAGCTCAACCATCGTGCAGTCCGCCCATCTGGAAGATCAGCCCCTTTCACTGGCTGAGCGGGATCGGTTTACCAAAATTGTATATAGTCATCATGGCATGCATTGGGATAGGAGATGAAGAAATTGATTCGCGTACCTATCGACAGATTATATGCCAGCTGGCTAACATGGATTTACATATGCATGTAGCTAGTCAAAGCCAGAGGAATCTATATGTATAAGCCAACAAAGGATGGTCTTCATTGGACCTGGACTGTCCAAACTTGCGTCAGGTCATCACCGCATCATGGGGAGCCAGCAGTTAAGGGCCCTCGTGATGATGGTTTTAGGCAAGGGATTCGATATGAAATTACTCTCGACACACGCATCGGAGTCGTCAGCAGCGTGAGGGTAGGTTGGCAGGCTGACGATGATTTGAGTTGGTGGTCTTGTTTTGTTATGAAAACAAGAGAAAAGGAACTTCACAAATAAAATCCCGTCCCTGGTAAAATACATAAAGTAGTTAGTAACAGAATGACGTCCCCAGAATTATTTTTTTGAGCCAGCTCTCACCGCTCGGGCCAACTACATATGTACATACATGCTGTCCTCGTTATAGGTAGGCGTCCTATGGGGCATCGTGTGGTTCGTGCACGGCTCTGGTAACGCCACACAATTGGAAGCTACGCAGGTAGTTATGTACATACATACAAAGTAACTAGTTGGGTGGCCGCAAGGCGCATTGAAAAACATTTCGAAGTTCTTGAACTTACGACTTCCCATCCCATCTACCCGTCCAGACCAAAAACCACCAAAATCACTACATATACAACTACAACCTATAACCGACATTCTTCCCCATTGCCAAACAACCTTCCTCTCTGTGACACGCTAATATCAGTAACTGCTATTCGATCCGCGGCTATTGACTGAATCAATCTCATCCCTCATATTCATTAATCCTGATTGACCATCCACTCCACCAAAAAGAAAAACCCACACTTCGGATCCTGACATCACCTATTTTCTGCATATTCAGACAGCAAAAGCTACAGCAAAAGCTACAGCAAAAGCTACCTTAACAGCAGCTGCCTGTCTAGACAGACAGACACCTCAGACACCATTGCAGTTTACGAAGACTACGAACCGAGCGAGCCATTGGAAATACAGGCTACAGGCGAGGCTACATAGTTTGAATAAAAAAAAGTAGAATTTATTAGGGGGGGTCCTCGGAGTACGAACATATCCGCCTGAACAAAGCGCCCACACACGCTAGGTATTCATCATGGATAGACAGCAGGAATCAATATGGACTCGCCGCAGCAAGTAAGTCCATTTCCTTCAGTTCAGCGACCCACATCTCCATAGTAATGTGTCGCATAAACCATTGGTACTAACACTCTCCCGTTCGCCGTAGCCTCAGCAATCTCTCACTGTCTACTACCAGCCAGGCCGATAGTTCCTCCACCCCCCGCGACCTCTCGAGCCTGGCACGAAGGAACGGCGGCGCTTCGTCCCAGGGCCGCTCGAACCCCTTCAGCTCCACCACTCCCGGCGGCGGCCTGACCTCTCCGACCAGCGGCGGAGGAGCCAACCAGTTCGGACTTGGCTCCGGCGCGTTCGCATCCTTCGGCTCGGCCAAGACCCCGAAGACGCCCGGGAACCCCTTCGACCAAGCTATGGGCGCCGTCGGAGCGAAGACCCCCTCGACCGAGAAGTCGGCCAAGGACGCCATGCGACCCTCCGCCGCCGCCACCGCCACCAACAAGCCCTCCATGGGCTCCATCGCCGAGGCCAGCGCCCAGCAGATCTCCTCGTCGTTGGCACACCCCCTCCGCGACACCTGGGTCTTCTGGTACCGGCCCCCGATCACCAAGGCGAACGGGTACATCGAGTACGACAAGACGCTGCACGCGATGATGTCGGTGAAGACGGTGGAGGAATTCTGGCTGGCGTACTCGCACTTAAAACGGCCCTCGACACTGCCTACCGTGTCGGACTACCACCTCTTCAAGAAGGGCATCCGTCCGATATGGGAGGACGACGAGAATAAGCACGGTGGCAAGTGGATCTTGCGGCTGAAGAAGGGCATTGCAGATCGCTACTACGAGGATCTCCTGATGGCCTGCGTGGGCGATCAGTTCGGAGACGAGACGGACGAGCTTTGCGGCGTGGTGCTGAGTATGCGGAACGGAGAGGATGTACTCAGCATCTGGACGCGCAGCACGGGACAGAAGGTCCTCAAGATCCGGTATGTACCCCTGCTCTCATCCCCCCTTCTTTTCGGGACTTAGGCCTGGACTTGGACCTAGACATGAAGCTAACGAAAAGCCATTAGCGAAACGATGCGCCGCGTGCTCAGCTGCCCGGCCGAAACCCGCATCGAATTCAAGAGCCACGACGCGAGCATGCAGCAGCGCTCGGCGATCGACGAGATGCGGCGGGAGAAGGCGGCGCAGAACCACGGCGGCGAGAAGCGCGGCAACAACAACGCCAACAACAGCAGCACCAAGCAGCCGAGACAACAATCCCAAGATGACCAGCGGGCGTAGGCAGGCCGGGTCGACGCGGGATTGTACGCATGGCAGGAGAAGCAGAAGAAGAGACGTCAGCGCGATGAAGTTGCGCGCCTCGCTGATCTGCCCGAAGATGATGGGGATGACAACCCGGTGTTGGAGCGGATACCAGAGTAAGCGAGCGCTGAGGCGAGGCGAGACCGGTTTGAGGGTGGTGGGGGGGCTCTCACGCAGGTACTTACTTACTCGCCTACTCGCCTGCTGGTGGGTTGTTCTGCTGGGGCGGTTGTTTTACTACTTACTCTATGCCGTGCTTTTACTAGCCCCTTCCCTTCGCCGAATCCTTCTCGAAAGGGCTACTACTGAAGGGCGGGAGGGAGAAACACCTGGGTCTATCAGTCGGGTCGGGTGTGCATTATGAAAGCGCAACATATGAGTGTGTGTGTGTATGTATGTGTCTGTGTATGTGTGTACAATATGGAGGGGATCGAACATCTGGTCCCAGCAAGCAATCATCATTGTCGTTGTCAGCGTTATGGGGGTGGAGGGAAGGGGGGAAGGGAGGAAGGGAGAGCATTGCAGGTGTGAAATTTACAAGGCTCTCCGAGGTGATCTGTTGATCGATCAGCCAGCTAGGTTAGGGTAGGCTAGGTCAGATTAAGTCAGGTCACTGGAGGCTGGCTGGCTGGCTGGTTCCGTTCCCACATGCATGCGAAAGTATAGCGCCGTGTTTGAATTGTACAACTGTATCACTGCTACTGCCTACTGAGTACTGATGACTACTTGGTGCCTACGTGTCTGTCTGTCTGTCTGTCTGTCTGTCTAGCAACAAGCAAGTAGCAATCAAATGAACATGATGAGATGAGAGCACGGTGGGTGAGTGAGTGAGTGAGTGAGTGAGTCAGTGAGTCGGTGAGTGAGTGAGCGAGCGAGTGAGCAAGTCGTGCAATGAGCAGGAAAGTTTATGAGTGTGTTGGCTCGAGATTTGACTTGTGGAGTGGGGGCTGGCTGGTTGATATGTGGTTGGTGTTCTAGTGAAGTGAGGTGAGGTGAGGTGAGGTGAGGTGAGGTGATGTTGTTGGTGTGGGACTGGGTGACGAGGGGCATGGTGGCTTGTTGAGTGCAATATCAAGCTATAAAAGGGTCAAAGCTTGTCAACGTGCCCGCGACTATAGGGCAGTAATGAGGAATAAAATGGCTAAATCAATGCCAAGTGAAGCTATAGGAGGCAGAGCCCCTATGTTTATACAGATGACTGTTCAGCCCGACAGGGCGTATTTTACAGTGTCGATGGTGAATAGCATGAGTATACACAACTCCCCGGTCCTTTGGTATTATTTAAGTCAATGTGGTATTGGAATTGCTTCACGATTACGAGTACTTATGAACGTCGTACTATAGATGTATAATATAATAACTGAACGTCGATGCGTCCGCACTAAAGGGTTGGACGTCGAGAGAAGGTTTTCTCTTCTTCTTTTCACTTCCACAGCCTCAGTGTCCTCAGACATATACACATTTCAGTTTAGTTCACTTTGGTTTATATGATTTATATTGGGTTGCGACTGTTACACGGGTAGCTACAGGGCTTGGGCTTTGCGAATAGTCGAATCTAATTTATTAGTTCGGTGTTATGAAATACCATGAAGCACCGTAAGAAACAAGTCGAACAACCCAGCACTTCCAAAAGGCCCCTCGCCTTATTCAGCTGTAAACAGCAAGACACACCTTTTCGAGGACGAGCTCCTTCAGGGGCTGTTCTTCCGTGAGTTTCGTCAAACTCCCAAACAGACAGTAGGCGATGGTGCCTGTGACGGTCTCGGGCTCCCCGATCTCTTCCACCTCCTCATCCGCGAGCTCCTCGTTGTCGGCGGCTAAACCCTGGAAGTTGTTCTTAATGAAGAACGTATCCCGCGACCTCCCCATGAGGTGGTTTAGTTCCACAGCGTTCTGGCAGAGTCTTTGCAGAAGCTGCATTCCCCTGACCTTCACAGACGCATCTTTCGGGACTAGGGGCCGCATGAATTCCCATATCTTAGAAGCGGTGTTCTGTGCAAGCAGGTCGGGATCATCTTGCAGCAACTCGCCACACTTTAGAGACGCAATCCGCCAGTTGACGAGTTGCTTTAGGCCTTCTGCGATGGTATGTTAGCCATGTAAGCTGAGAGTTTAAATAAAGAGTTGTAGCGCACCTCTCGGAACCTTGTCTCTCAGTTTGTACTCCAACATCACGAGGGACTTTTCGACCTGAGGGTGACTTGAGAAACCAAATAGAGTACTGTCGAGAAGATCTGCATGGATCATCTCGAATATTTTACCGCGTAGTCGATTAAGCAGGTATTTTTGATCCCGCTTATGATGGTGCCAGGGGCCAAAGAAATCCTGCTGCTCAGGTGATAGGTCCGAACGAAGTATCGGGAGCTTCTTCTCAAATGTACGGTAGACGAGTTTGGTGATCTGATTTTTCAGGTCGTTAAATTTTCCGAGATTATCACTATCGGGAACATGCACTGCATTGGTTTTAGTAAGGATAGCACGGTATTCAACAAGCTTTTCACGCAGTCCCTTAGTCTTCTGCTGCTCCTAGACTAGCTAGTCCTAGAGTTCAGCACGCTGCTTGTAAGCCTCGTTCTTGATGGAGTTGATAGCAGCATCCTTCTTAATGAGCTCCTGTTTCAACTCGTCAATATTAGCGTTGAGCGCCGAGACTCTTGTGGTATCCTCGTAGGAACCGCGGGGTGGTAGTATCCTAGAGTCGGTATGCGGGCTCGACGAATAGCTCGGTGATCTACTGGCTGCATTATCGAGATTTTCAGCGACTCTAGCCTATATGACAACAATCGATAAAATATCAAGTTATTTATATGTCAATAGCTCACTCACATGAGGATCTGATTCGTTCCATCCACCATTACCCATAACATTCCTCGGCTTCCGAAGTTCGTTCAATACCTCCTTAATATCACCCCGAAGGATATTGAAATAATGGTTCTGTCTATGCACAATAGCATCGAGTGGATTAGGTGGTTGATGCATTGTAGCCTTGCTATCAGCCATAGGGTTATCCTGTTGAGATGTGGGGTCCAGAAGATGTTGTCCGCGCTTTGGTCGTCTCGGTGTTGTGTATCGAGCAAGATATGCCAACATTTTAACATAATGACCATAGGGCGGAACAGATATTTATATCGGTGTCAGGCAATAAGGCTACGGCCAGACTTAGCTATGAGTCACAGCTAAAAGAGGCAGCCAATTATTATTGTGATTCAGAGGCGGTGGCCGTCAAAATTTCTGTGTTGGCTTTCGTACACGACCCTGATTGCTGAAACTATGTACTGTAACATCGCTGAATCATTCGCAGCAACTGATAGATTCTTCGGTTGCGGATGGCGAATAAAAGTTTGCGAAACTTTGAAGTCCAGTTCAACTTAGCGCCTGGCCTGGATGAAATCGACCAAAGCTAACTAAATGACGTCTTGGTTGTAGATCGAGGTTGATTCCAGAGCCTCGTAAGGTTGACGGCCTGCTGTTGGCCACGTCAGGTAGCACCTGGCATATTGGGATATATGCCACCTAGGCGCCTGGGCTCCGTACTCATTCGCAGCAGATTCTCTTCACCTACTTAAATGGTTATTAAACCCGTCGTTGTATCCTGTCTTCACAGCCTGTGAATAAAGCCATCCCAAAAAAGCACTTCAAGACTCTAGGAGCGAGGAAGACCTGATAGGTGACATAATGAAAGACCAGCTTCCCAATAAACTTTCCGAAGCTATGGATATTGGTCCAACATCGTACGAGTCTGAAGATCGAGTGATTATCGCGCTCGACTTTGGAACAACGTTCTCGGGAGTGGCATATGCTTTCTGTAACCCAGGGAAGAAAGCCGAAGTGATTCCAATCCTCGACTGGCCCGGTAAGTGCGAGACCCTTTTGAATCTGAAGTCGGAGGAACCCTAATAAAGCTATATCCAGGACAGAAAGGTTACAGACAACCTAAAATTCCCACTGTGATCCTGTATGATCCAGATGATCTAACGAAGTTTCAATGGGGCGGTCAAGTCGGATGGCGAACCGAGAGTGTCCAGGGAGTGAAGCTTCTCCTTGATCCAGACCAGCAAAGACCCTTTTACCTCCCCACTGGAAACATCAAGAACGAGATCAAAAAGCTGCCCAAGGAGCCTCTCGATGTCGCAGCGGACTTCATCGGTGCCATCTACAACCACGCACTGTCCAAAATCGAGTCAGCCAGTGTAAAGGAATATTTCCAGCTCTGCCAAAAACAGTTCGTGCTAAGTGTCCCCGCCGTATGGTCGGACAAAGCCAAGGACAAGACCTTGAGAGTAGGTGGAACCTATCAACATTAATCTCATAATGCTGCACATACTAATCGTTATGAAAGGCTGCCAAGAAAGCCGGCATTCATCCAGTCACTCTCATCAAAGAGCCCGAAGCAGCGGCACTCTATACACTCTTTAATCACGAAAGAGCATTGCATGTATGTTTTATAGTCTTGAGGACTTGAATAAGGACTAAATCATGTGTCTTAGCCTGGTGATGCTTTTGTTGTATGTGATGCCGGCGGCGGTACCGTTGATTTAATCACCTACAAAGTTGTCGCCATTTCTCCTTCACTGGAGCTGAAAGAACTGGTTGCGGGATCTGGTTAGTCCTACATGACGATATAGGGCAAATGTTTCCTTCAAACTGACTAAATTTCTACCTAGGTGGCATGGCCGGATCCTTTGGTTTGAATCAGAGATTTGAAGAAGCTGTCCATAACCTTGTCGGTGACGAACAGTGGATCGAGCTCAAGAAAAGTGTCGGGTGGGCCAAAGCACTGAATGACTTTGACAAGCAATCCAAGATAGCCTTCAAAGGTGACAGCGATGAAGACTTCTTTATCAATTTCCCGAAAGCTAAGCTGGAAGATAACCCAGACGAGAACCTTGTTTCGAATTGCTGGACGATGTCAGGGTATGACGAACTCACGTATTGAAGCCTATACCAGTGGTAATTATCACTAATCATTTATACAGAACTGATATGAAAGGGATCTTCGACCCTCTCGTTACAGATATTCTGCGCTTGATTGACGAACAGGTCAAGAGTGCTTTACTCAAGAGGCAAGGAAAAGAGCTGAAGGTATGACTGCTCGCCATCAAATTTGCCTCTTATCTTTAACCAACGCTCGCTTCTTCAGGGTATCTTCCTAGTTGGAGGCTTTGGTGCGAGCCAGTACCTCAAAGCCTGCGTGACGAAGGCCCATCCAGATGTTCAGGTAGGCTTGCTCCCAGAATATCGTGAGACTAACAGCTGACCCTGCTCCCAGGTAATACAGCCGGATGATGCATGGGCAGCCATTGTTAAGTAAGACTCGCATGATCAACTCCTGAGAGTTAGGACTAATATCTGCCTTTCGAGGTGCCGTGCTTAGTCGAATGCCTAACCAGGCAGTTGTGACTTCCACTCAGGCGACAAGACACTACGGCGTTTCTGCGAAGTGCATGTATGAGCCGGCAACAGACAAGGGCAGAAAGACGATGATTGATAAGTTTGATGGGAAGACGCGAGTCTTAAGAGTAAGACAGTAATCCTCATGCAACGAGCCGTACGGGCAATATCGGCTAACTTAGGCAGAATACTTGGTACATCTATATGGGCGAGGAACTCAAGAGAGACCAGACCATCAGGTTTCCATTCAGTCGTTGTGTGAAATTGGGCTATCGCGATAGCGAGTTGATATTCTACGACGAACTACTGGCATCCGACTCCAAAACTCCTCCGACCCACCCTGGAGAGGACGCTAAGGTTTCTTGCACGCTTACATCCGACTTGAGGAAAGTTCCGAAGTCTGAGTTCGTCAAGAGGAGGGGCGTGAATGGAATTGAGTATTATCAGATAAACTTTGATCTGGTAATTTCCACTGTAGCCGCTAACATGAAGTTCTCACTCGAAAGGGCAGGAAAGGAGATGGGAAGCGTGGATGCACGCTACGAATGAGGAGGACAGGCTACTTCGCTAGAATCGGCATTGGCGCGGTCAGCTCATTGTAAGCTTCATTTGCAGGAGTTGTGGCTACGATATTTCCCTTAGCTAGATCTCTCCGTGCATGCAGGTATGTGTCGGGTGTAATCGAGGATCTTCATGTTGGGTGTCTTGCAGTAAAGGGGAAGCAAAAGAATGGAAATAAAGCCCCGTGTCACGGCCTGAAAGGAATGGAAGAGGCAAGGCTGCTTATTACCTAATCATCTATGAAAAATATTAAAGGTGAGGAAAGGAAGGAAGGGATTTTCCTCCACCAGCTGTGGGTAGAAATAACCAGGGTATCCCACCCAAGGTGCACGGGCCTTTCGTCACCCACCAACCTAATCTCAACAGTACGTACCACGTGCACAAGCCACACAGTCAAGCCACTCAAGCCACGCCGTCACACCCCGAATCATGTGCTAGCTAGTCTTGCTCAAGTTTCCCATATCTTGTTAGATATTCTCCCAAAATAGGAGTTGCTCTAAAACTACAAATCTTACTTCCCTACCGCGTGAAGGGCATTAAACGGATGGGGACGTTAACTATAATGAGAATTATTATTTTAATAGTTGCTTATTTCAATAGTTGCTTATTTTAATAGTTGCTTATTTTAATAGTTGCTTATTTTAATAGTTGCTTATTTCAATAGTTGCTTATTTCAATAGTTGCTTATTTTAATAGTTGCTTATTTCAATAGTTGCTTATTTTAATAGTTGCTTATTTTAATAGTAGTAGTATAATACCTTTAAAAGCAGCTGCGAATATCTGTATTCACCTTAACGAGCTGCAGGGTTATAATCCACTCCACTCACTCCACTAGTGGCTTAAGTGGAGTGGGTGGCCCTTATCCCACGATAGAGTAATGTGGAGTGGACTTACGGGAGGTGTATATGGAGTAGGTGGCCATAAAGTGGACGTGGATTAAGGGGTATATCAGCTACGGATAAGGCGTATATTAGCTATAAGGGAGGCGTATACTAGCTATAACTAGCCATAGCTGTCAGCTATATATTAGCCACAGCTGTTAGCTATAATACCTGTTAGAAAAATTAGTAATTTTGCTAATAATTACTAATAATAAACCTTTAACTTTATAATTAATTTATTCACTTACTTATTTCTATTTATAAAAGCTTTAAATAGATATAAATTAGTTAGTAATAAGGCTAAATAAAGTGAAATGAAGTGGAGTAGCTTTTATAAAGTGGCTCACGCGTAAATTAGCGTGGAGTGAATTATAACCTTAACGAGTTATTTAATAAAGTAATTTTGCCACATTTATTACTAGCTAACTACTACCTTTAGTAATTAAATTATACCTTTTATAATACCTTTAATAATATAATAGTTATAATAATTATACAGATTTTATAGCCTCCTAAATAAGGGATTAATAGAAGTCCTGCTTTTATAACTTAGTTAACTATAGCCCCGAAACGAGCCCGTGGTGTATCACAAGGTTACGGCAGTTTATAAAAAGGCAGGGGCTAAGGCTATTATTAATGAAGGCATTAAAAAAAGCTATAAAGGCTGCGGAAGTTATTAACCTTATAATGACTTTTAAGTAGTTTAATAATTACACACATAACTAGTTTATTAAGTGATCCCTAAAAAACAACGCAACTATAACCATCGTATTATAGGAGGTTTACTTAATAATAAAAGGCCATTAAAGGCCGTTGGCACTTAGTTTTAAATCGTCTCTAATTAAGTACCTTGTCAAACAGTCGGTAAGGAGTTATAAGTAATTAAGGAGGTAACTTTATATATAATTGTAACAAGCTACTGTTGAAATAATAATTCTCATCATACCTTCTACTACCTACCTTTATGACATCCTAACCTAGTGTAGCGGATATGGTCAAGATAAGTACAGGCTTAAGATAATCTAGCAATGCCTCTTCATTATCCGCAGCAAAAACGTCAGGTTCACATTTATCCCTTCAAAGCTTCCTAAGGTCAACAGCGTCGTTGGGCTGATAAGACCTCTTCGACTGAATGAAAGCTCTTGTTAGAATATACAAGGCTGGGTAACCCACATGCTGCACTGTAGGTAGTAGTATACATCCCCCAAGGGCTCTAGATGCACTTGGACTTAGACTTTACAACAATCAACGGGTATTCATCCTATAATTTTGATAGCCCCTACCTATTACCTCAAGACCTGGAAACTTGTGTCTCTTGGCCATTTTCTGAAGGGGCTACTGTAGCTACACGCCATCAACCCGGACCCGATAGATTAAAGCAAGATGTAGCTTTAGACATGTGTTGTGATTCACCAATAAAGTGAGTCATGTTCGATTCCTAACAGGGCTCTTCGCTTTGTTAGCTTCTGGAGAGGTGTAGAATCTGCTCTAGTCAAAGTCTCCGTAGTCATTGCCTCTCCCTTCTTGACATGTTTGTGAATAGTTTGTTGCATCACATGATGGCTTGTTGTACACAATAGCGGTCTTTGAATAGGAAGCAAAGTCACTCAACTTGAGCCTGACTAGCCAGCACCGACTAACCAGCTAATCGAACATAACTTTCACAAACCCTTCCCCTTCCCAACTGAATGGCAAGGTAGATAGAGCACACAAGTCCACAGGAACAAGAAGAAAGAGTCATTCATGACATTCATTACATTTTGTGTCCACCTAGGCCTACCTGACCACGCGGACTCCAGCGACCGACCGATCAAGACGCCCACCACTCTCAAGTACCTAATTTGACTCGGGAGTTTATCTATGTACAATTCTTCTTAGTCCCCCCTGCCGTAGAGCAATAGCAAATATAATTCCTCCTGCACACCAGCCGCCGAGCGGTCTTGAATATACTAACTCCACTCATCCCCACGCTCTTGTGCGCACGTGCGTTGACTCTGCTTCTGCTGCTGCCGCCTCTGCCTCAAACAGGAGGACTAGTCATCCATCTCTGGCGACACCGGTACGTCATGAACCAGGTGTTCTGACTGACCGACTGACAGACAGACAAGCCCAGTCGCACGCACAAGAAACCTCTCTCTCTTTCTCCCCCATCCACACACACCTCCCCCCTCACGAGGCGAGGGCAAAAGCAGGCAGCAGCGCCCAATGCTTGACGGACTTCTTGGCCGCTCCGGGCACGCTGACACGGTGGGCGACCCTGTCGAGGGTGGCCTTGACCTGGGCCTTGGTGCAGTTGCCGAACTTCTTGGCCAGCATCTCCACCAGGGTGCCTTTGGTGAACTCGCGGAGCTCGTCGCTGACGACGGCGCGCTTGAAGTCGTCGAACACCTCCTTCGGCACGAACTCGCTGCTGTTGCCGTTGCTGGCGGCGCCTCCTTTCATGATAGCTGCTAGGGCCGTGGAGGCGGAGGAGGAGGTGGGGTTTTTGCCGCCTGTGCCTTGGGTTGTGGTGGCTATCAGCATCGAGAACTGCTCGTCCGCGGGTGCGCCGGGGGCAAGCAGCATCGAGGCTGGCGCTGTGGACGCGGATGCGGCCTTTCTGGGCGCTGATGGCCAGTAGGAGGTGGAAAAGGGGTCGATACCTGAATGATGATCGAGTGTATCTATAGTTCAAATTAGTCCCATGTGATATCAGCAGACGAAAGCACGAATTAGAACTTACCGAGTAGGAACTCAAGCCGGTACTTGTACGTGGTTGCAGAAGGCCCTAATCTCTTCCGATCCTCGAAGCACATGCCCGTACTTGTCGGCTCATTCTCTCCTAAAAAGGCTGGGCGAGATGGAGCGGGAACATCCTCGGAGTCATCAATTAAATCGCCCATGTCCTCATAACCCTCCTGCTCTTCCTCTTCATCCTCAATGTCATCCAAGTCTTCGCCATCATCTTCGACCCACTCGGCCTCCGAGTCGTAATCGTAACTTAGCGGGAGTAATTTTCCTGCTGGCCTGCGGGCTAGCTGGCGAAGTTGTGCGGTCGACATGGGCGTAGTCATGGTTCCAACATAGGGCGGTCGAACATCCTCGTAAAAAGATAAGTACTTCATCGGGACCGAATTGAGCCGATCTTGGGCACCAAGGACAAGTTTCTCGGTTTGTGACTCAGTTCTGTCTTCTGTGGCACCGAACGCGTTGTCATTGGGATCACCATACACAATGGCCATGACTTTCCTCACGCTCGGGTGAATAATTCCACGGCGTTGGATGAATGGCAAGTGAAAAGTCTCTGTGGGGTTGAAGGGCTTCGGATTGAACTGGCCTCGCTCCCCACGAATGTACTCATCGAGAATACCTGACTTGGCATCTTTGGTTTCCTCATCCATGTGAAATGGAGGTGGGGCAATGGTGACATCGCGCTTGACGAAGAAAGGCTGAAATGTACGTTCATATGCGGGCATTTCGGGCTGATCGTCTTCCTTTGGTGCTGCCGGGTCGGTGTCGGGTTTCGGGGAAGGCTTCAGGATCTGTTCATTAGACTTTGTGGAGGGTGTAGTAGGAGCTCGTCTGACGAAACTGGCCAGCATATTTTTTTGCCTTTCTTCCTTGCGCCGAGCAGCTAGTTCTTCCTCTTCCTTTTTCTGTTTTTTTGCCTCCTTTTCGGCGTCAGATTTGGCCTTCTCGGCTGCTTTGGCGAGCCTGGTCGCTTCTCTTTCTGCAGCCATCCTAGCCTTCTCCTCGGCTTTAGCAACTCTCTCAGCTTCTCTTTGCTCTGCAAGTCTAGCCTTCTCCTCAGCTTTAGCGACCCTCTCAGCCTCTCTTTGCTCTGCAAGTCTAGCGCGCTCGGCTGCCTCAGCCTCCTTCTTCTGGCGCTTCTCAGTGCGGTCTTGCTCCTTCTCAGCTGCCGTTGATTTCCGCTTCGCTGGCTTGGTTGTCTGGATAGTGGTTGCAGGAGACATCTTGGGATTTGATTGAGTGGTATCTCCCGATGTGTTGTTCTGAGAAGTAAGTGAACTTGGGGGCGTGGGGTTTGGCGTTGGAGAGTCCCGATTTGGCGGGCTGGACCCAGCTTCAGTTAGAGGTACCGGGCTACTTCCCGGAGTGGAAGTCATTGTAATGACTGGTACAGAAGGCAACTCTGCGCCTGTACTTTGTTAGCGATCGAATGCGTCCGCTGGCAAACTGCTGTGGGAGGGAGAGCAATGATGAAAGAACTTACGGGAATGAGTGTCGATGGTCGGGGTAGACATGTCGAGGGATTTCGGCCTCGTGGGGTTTTCAGAGAGTGAGTCGTCAATAGCCAGTTGGATGGGCGCATCTAAGTATTCGTCGTGTGTTCTCTTCCTTGATGCCGTTTCCGACTCCTGAATATTCGGGGAGAAGGCAAATAGAGGCATCAGTGCAATTGGCTGAGCACCGGGCTCTTTCGCGATGTCACCGTGCTATAGGTGTGGCTTTCCAGGCAAGAACTTGATGTACAGTTTACAAGGACCTATGTATCGAGCGGAATATTTAATGAAGATGCAATCGCAATTCGGGGGCTTCTCCTCGGTGTCTAGGCAAAGCTGCGTCGTCTAAAGGCAATAGTTCATGGAAGCTCAAGGAATGTCACGTTTCTGGCGAAAGAGTGAACAATGTCTAGGAAATGAGGTTACCGAACCGTAGAACGCGTAGAAACGCGCGACCAGGGTTGTTTAAAGTCGGAGGTCGCGTCACGCCTAATGCAGCAAGAAGGATTAATTTGGGCCTGTTGCATGCCCCGCATGTATATATATGCATAACTGTACCCAAAGTTTACTTAGCAGACTGGGCAGTAACGTCATGTAAACTGTAGCTATTGTACGGTTTAGTTATTGTAGCTACATTCACATTGATGTCCTTGCTAAACTTCTCAAAGGAGTGGGCCGAGAAGGCCTTGGTAGGTATGTATGTATCTTCTTTGTAGGTACTTTCTTGATGTTCTTATTAGACACTCGGCTATTCTGTATGTACATTGATTGCTGAGAGATTATCCCCTACACGCAGGTTGATAGCCTTGTGTGATTCCTAGACCCGTGCTAGAAAACCAGGAATAGAAACAGTCGTCAGAAGCGCTAGTGACAGCATTGTATACATGTACAGGTTGACATACTTGCAGAGTTCCAATATAGGTCAGATTGTCATTGTTCTTGTCAAGCCAAGGTTTGCAGCTTAGCTATACCAACATACCGTAGGAGGGACAGATGGGTACATGTAAATAGATGATTATAGATCCATGGAACAGATGTAATAACTGGAAGGTACCTAGTAGCTCTAACAAGGTACCTTCCATACATGCTGCTTAGGTAGGTACCTAGGTAGGGACGCAAACACAGGAATAATTCCGTTGGTAACTGCCTCATCAGGCTGTACAGGTTACACAAGGTAGGTAATGCATATATGCCCCACATTCTAAGAGGTTCCTTCCATTGATGCGTGGCAGAATGGTTGACCGCCCAGCAAAATTCTGCCGGGTTGGCTGATTGTGCACGGCCTCACCGCCTTTGGAAACACATATATACCGGCGCTTCCTCCCAAATTCTTAGACTTTTTCTTTTCCTTTTCTTCTTCATACTTACCTTGTACAAAGCCTCCCTGCTCAAGAATAGGGAGTCTTAAGGGGGGAGACCTGCATTGCACATCGCGGAGTCGACCCTCTTCTATTATCCTTCGTGGATCGTAGTGTGCGCAATTTTTGCTCTTCCAAACTCGTTTTCGTTGTGATCGGTGCCTTGTGCATCGCCATGAAGAAGATGAACCCTGCCTGTGATACCATGCCTCAAGCCTCGTCCACTCAATGGTGCTATGCTATGTAGAACTGGTAGAGGATGGCAATCGTATGCGAGAGCTTGAGACCATAATAAATGCCAATCATGCTGTCTGGTCGAGTCAATAGACCTGAGGTATCAAGTGACTGGTAAATAAAGCCTGTTGACAGTATGGTAGGCACTATGCCTACATATGATGCTATCCTATCACGTAAACCGGCGAAGCTCATGAGACCTTAAACATTACTGCATCTCGCCATCTAGGGTCGTCTACTTGATGCCACAGAACTATTATTTCCAATCTCACGAACACGACTGTCCGCTTGTATCATCATGTAGCGAAACCCGTGGATTCATTCCAAGTATCTACAACTGCTCTCGTACATAGACTTCAAATGGACCATCGTAGCTGCGTAGATATCAACAGCCATATGCACCTCTGGAATATTTATTCGAGTGTTTCCCTATCCTCACTTCCATCCACAACAGCCTGTAGATACTCCACGACTTGCTTCAAAACGAGCAACCCCAATCGCCACCTGTCGTCGGAACTTGCCGGGCCGACCAAGTTTCCGGCCTCATCTTCGAATTTTCGTGCTTCAACTCTCGCTACACCACCACGATCATTTCCCCAATTGAGAGGCGCCAATCGCGACAACGCTCACTACGAGACGACCTTCTTCCGCGGGAGATCATAGCAGAGGGCATGCACACGCCTTGAACAACCATAGACCCATTCTCCTGCCATCCGTCGGGCAATTATGCGGTCTCTCACTCTGGCACCGTCGAGTGCCCGAGCAGCTCTATCGCGAGCTTGCGGCAGAAACAGCCATGGAGCCATAACGGCGGTCTCGAGCATACAAGCCGTTGCTACAAGAAGGTACAGCTACCTTCCTCTCCAACCGCCGACCTACAACTACCTACCTACCTACGTTGATCTCCAAACACCCGCTAACTCCGCCCACCCACAGGACCTTCACCTCGCTCCCACAACTGCGTCCCTCGATCCTCCCAACCACAAGCAGCGTCTTCCGGCCCGCGAGCGCGAACCCGCTCCTCTCCCGAATGACTCCCATCCCCACAAGCACCAGCACCGGCGTAGCGTCAGAGGGAGCGCTCGACCTGGTACCGAGGTCGGCCATCACGGCACACCCGGCGCTGGCGGGCGTGCAGATACGGTGCGGGCCGCGCCCGACGATGGCGCGGACGAGCCGTCTGATCCGCAAGCGCAGACACGGCTTCCTCAGCCGCATACGCACGCGCAACGGGCGCAAGACGCTGCAGCGGCGGAGGGACAAGAAGAGGTCTATGTTGTCGAACTAGGTTGGGCTACGTTATAGATCAAGAGGAAGTGGAAGGGGAAGGGGAAATGGGGCAATGGGAAGAGCTGGCGCCATACATACATACATAAATATCTGTGGGCAGATATGCGTGCGGTGGAGTGTATATGGGCGAGAGTGTATCATTAGGTACTACTATATCACGTTTATATGAACTGTACAAATGCGAAATCTCCTGGCTAGATGACAGTTCTGTTTATGGGGCTTGATGTCCTTAAGGAACGAATGTGGTATATTCAGCAGTGATGGCGTGTCATTAGGCTTTCCCCAAGATCTACTCCATACGTCTTGAGTATACTGTGTAGTCCTCTTAGGGACATCATACAACGATAGGTGTAACGGCGTGCAAGAATCTTAGTAAGTTATCCGTAAGCTAGGTACGACACACGTCACCGAACCAAAATCTAAGATAGCATTCAATATAAACGCCTCAACTCTATTCATTACAACATCATTATCTATGTGCGCATATATATATACTCAAATCCTCCCCCTCACTCACTCACGTACTAGCAGCCTCGCACTCCAACGTATCGCTATAACACACGACCCCGAACTTATCGCTCGCCTCCCCGATATAGATGCTATACCGCCCGCCCACGCTCGGGACGACCCAGTTCTGCGCCTGCACGTCCCACACGCTGACGTCCTTCCGCGAGATGCTCAGCTCGAGCTCGGCGCTCTCGCCGGGCTTGACCGCCTCGCCCGTCTTCGCGAAGTCGCGCAGCTGCACCTTCGGCGTCTCCACCCCGGCGTCCGCGGGGAACTGCACGTACGCCTGCGCGACGGCCTTGCCCGGCGTCGTGCCCGCCGCCGCGGTGTTCGAGACCGTGATCTTTAAACGGAAGGCCTCGTCCCACAGCGCGGGGTTGCCGCCGTTCGCGCCGCCGGCGGCCGTGACCTCGGTGCGCTGCGTCGGCGAGTAGCCCTCGGGGTAGGGGTACGTGCTCGCGGTGCCATTACCGGCCTTCGCGCGCGCTTCGTTGGCTTCGTTCTCCGGCAGCCACGAGTACAGGTAGCGCCAGATGCGGGAGAAGCCCGCGGGGTAGTAGGCCTCGGACGCGGCCGGGATGGTGGTGTTGAGGGCCGCGAGGGGGGACGCGGGCTTGGCGGGGCGCGCGGGCGGGAGCTGTGTCAGGGGCGTCGTGGCGGTGATGCTCGCGTTGGAGAAGCTGAAGTTTGCGTAGCTCAGCCCGTGCCCGAAGGCGAAGCGTGGCGCGATGCCCGCTTTCGTGAAGTGCTTGTAGTCGATGTACAGGCCCTCTGAGTACGTGTCCTGCGTTTGCGAGAGCGGGGTGGCGACGAGGGACACGCTGGCGGGGTAGTCGTCCTCGGACACGGGGATCGTGTAGGGTAGGTGGCCGGAGGGCGAGACCTCGCCGAACAGGATCTCCGTCAATGAGTCGCCGGCTTCTTGTCCGGGCAGGTGTGCTACTAGCACGGATTTGACGGACGGCAGGTTGATCCACGGTTCCATGACGATGGGGCCCACGGTGTGCACCACTACTACGACGTTGCTGTATTTGGCGGCCGCCTTCTGCACGAGCTCGTCGCCGTTGTGGTATGCCTTGAGGCCGGTGGCGTCGCGGTCGCCGTGGTTGCCATCGACCTCGTAGGTGTTCTCGCCGGAGTCGGAGTTGATGAACACGATCGCGACGTCATCACTAGTCGGCGTGGCTACCGAGGGGAACGAGTCGGTGGCGTAGTACGTCACGTTGGCGGCCTTGCGCTTCAGGGAGCTGATGGGGTCGTCGAGGTACGGGTAGTTAGCGCTTCCGGATCCCCAGCCCATGCCGAGAAGGCCGCGATTGCAGCTCTTGTCCGTGCACGAGTTGATGCCCTGAGGATCAGCCTGCGCGTCCGTGCCGAAGACGAAGAGAGGCGAAGAGGTCGACAGCGGGAGGAGGCTCCCGTTGTTCTTGAGCAGCGTGATCGCCTCTTGGGCCACTTGCTTGGCTACCACTTTGTGATCGGCCTGCACGTTGACGTATTGGTTTACTACGCCCGACGGTGAGACCACAGCACCTGGATACAATGGCCCTACGCGATCGGCAGTATTGGCTGAAAAGTTGGGAGGCGGGTAGTCCTTGTCCTGGCCGAGTTGGTACCACGCAGCAAGGACTCGTGTAGCCATGTCGTTTAGTCGATCAACGGGCACGGAACCGTTCAGCACCGATCGAGTCAGCTCGTACATCCAGTTACTATATCCAAAAAGCGGGACGTTGTTGCCGATGGTGTCTCCGGGCATCGACATGTCAAGGCCAGCAAGGGCAGAGCCAACACCGGAAATCTGAGCAAGCCAGTCGGTCATCACGATGCCTTGAAATCCCAGCTCTTCCTTCAGAAGGCCGTTGATGAGGTAGCTGTTCTGAGAGCTTGCAGAACCGTTAACCTAGAAGCTAGTCAGCTGAGACTCACTGAGTTACACCTATCGCAAGGAAACATACTGCATTGTAAGCCGTCATTATGGAACCTACACCTGCATGGACGCCTTCGGCAAACGGCCAGAGGTAGACCTCGTGCAGGGTTCGATCGTCTAAGACTTAGTCAGCCGATTGTCCTGCAACACATGGTCTAGGTGCATACCGATGTTCGAGCTGTACCCTTGTTGGAAAGGATTGTACATGCGATAAAGCTCCTGTTCGTTTCCGATCAAGTGCTTTAGCGTAGCAATGACTCCCTGCTCCTGGACACCTCTGATCGTCTCGGAACCGGCAACAGCTTGAAGCACCGGGTCCGTACCAAAGCCTTCCCAGTTTCGGCCTCCTCTCGGCTTCCTCCCGATAGCACCAACGGACGGCCCCAAGTAGAAGTTGGCTCCTTTGCCCCTGAACTCTTTACCAAGCGCGACGCCTCTCTGGTACATAAGCTCCTTGCTGAAAGTCGCTCCGGTGGTGATTCCCGCGGGAAAAGCAGTGTTGTTGTCCGTCGAACGCACGCCCAGTGGCCCATCTTGCAGACACAGCGACGGGAAACCGAATCGCGGGGCACTACCAGTGTTCCCTACGCAAGGTCCTAGAGATCATAAGTCAGTGTGGGCAAGCCATGGTAGCTTTTTATCAACATACCCTAGTCTCTCGATTAGCGATAAGGACTTGACCATACAATGGATGTGAGAATACCATACCATAAAGATGCCAGTACCAGCAGTAATGTTGACCTTTTCGGCTATAGTCATCTGGGACACCACCTCAACCGCTTTGCTATAGCTATCGCTCCAGTCATCGGCCCAACCGCCGTAGGGTGCCGGATAATACGGCGCCGCAACATAGCCGTCGGGGACAGGATCCCGTTCCTTCACGATAGAACGGGCCGAGGCTGTACTTGTCAAAAAGAGCAGCGAAAGGCCGCGAAACCCTATAGGGCATTCCATGTTGAAGATTACCATTATCTATTAAATTATTGAAGAAGAAAAGAATGGCATTGAACGGAAGAACCGTTTGTGTAGTGCTTTAAGAGGCGTTCCTGTGAGTTCACATGAACACGCCGGTTGAGAACGAGAGTAAGACACCGTTACTATCAGTAACAATAATCGGCGACAACTACGTCTGGTAGAATACAAATGAAAATTCAGGAACCAGGGGCTATATACGGTTGGTCGCGAGCGCGTGCCATTTCCAAGACGCAAGGGAAGATGGCTTAGACGATTGTACTATTAGGAGAATTATTAGGAGTACCTCGGGTCCACTAACAATGCTCGGCTTCGAACCGAGCATGGGATCCATGCATCGTGAGCCGAGATCTTGGATTATAATGCAGGATATGTTAGTCGATACTACGTGTATTGTAGATATGCAAAATACACGCGACTGTTTGGCACGCGTATCTGCATATCTGCAGTTTGATAATGGAGAATGTTCTATAGGTGGGGTCTCGTGAGATTTGGATCTTCAACTTGGCTGGCACTACGAATAGCAGAGCGAATGGGCGTCCCCGCGAAAGTAGCACACTAGCTTATTCGGGTTTCGCCGTCTCGGCCCTGAGTCCCGCTGTCTCTGATGATGTGAGATGCAGGAGTGGCTGTCAGCTGAATCAACTTCTCTGAGATGGTATACGTTCGTTCTATGCAGCCTGAAAGATCACAAGACAAGCCCGTTCAAAAGATCTGTGATACGCCAATGACTGCGATGGCTGCTGCAAGTGATAGACATGGGGTAAGACGGCTAGTGCCCGACGGTTGCAAGTAAAAGTTGGCAACTCCCATCGCTTTTGGCATCGGGCAGTTCGACGGACCTGCAGTAGGCAGCTTTTATCTGTGAACTCAGGTTCAGAATAGGTGCATATATCCTGCCTACCTCCTCTCATATGTCGAAAGATGCGGAGTGTTGAAGTTATCGACCTGCCTTTAATACAATAGACCCGAGTATAGCAGTATGGATACCGCATTTCTCATTACTTGCATCTGCCCCGTCAAAATCATCCCCTTCAAGTTATTTATCACAATATACTTTCCTTTAGTCCATCGGATTCGATATCTTGTGTCAAAAATATCGACCTCCATGAGGAGTCGTATATGTTTGTCCATACGATGCAGGCCGAGGTTCATCTGGCAGTTTGGTCGGTGGCAAGCCATGCGACAGTGATGGGCTATCAACCTCGCAGCTAGTATATGTATGGTGATATGACTAGCATGCTGCGCCCCGGGAAGCAGTCGAGATGCAGATTTCGATATCCGATGCTAAGCTCAACATAGCTATTGGACCGCGGATCCAGCCGGCTAGCCGCCTATTTCGTATGTCATAGCTAGCCAGCCAGCCAGCCTGCATACGCACACGCGCATGTAGGTATGCACAATGTATGTACTGCGGCAGTGCGGTATGTACAGAAGGACAGAAGATGTAACGGTAAGATTTCATTCAGCCCGCCTCTCACCTCAATTAGTTACCTCACCTAGGTAAGTTTGTCCGGACTTCTTCCGCTCTAACGAATTGTCTCCTTAAAAGGGGTTAGCATGGGGTCGGTTCTGTCTTCAATCTTATTAGAAATTTTAAGACATGTATTGAGTCGTTGACTAGGTATGTTAGCTAGCCTATGTCATGGACGGTTAGGTAGTCCCATCACTCCGCTCCGGTGGTTCACCCACGATATCATACCCAACTTGGGATAATAGTCCGAAGAGAAACGGCATGCGTTACGTAGGCTACTAACTCATAAGCCTCTTGTCTTCATTTCTACATAGCAGCATCTGTTCATCTGCTAATCTACTAACAAAAGTAAGATCTCTCGGGTTCGGGTAGTGGTCGTAACCCACGCAGACACGCGATCTTGGCGACTCCCAGCAATCGCCCTGCCCCAGCTTTTCTCTACCACCCGAACCCACAGTATGCGCGGCATAATAATCAGATCTGCATTCTCAATGTTAATTTACTTTGAGTCCTCCACAAAGTAGACTAGCTTCTCGTATTTCTGAAACCAAGCTGCTCAGGCACGAAAGAGTCTAGAAGGCGTTGTTCTTTAATTAGAAAACGAGGCATCGTCCAGCCGTCCAGGGAGAGATCAGATAAAGACCATAATAACTGCTGTAATGCATAATAGGATTAGAAAGCATCTCTCGATACCCGAATCTCAACTTAGGGGATTAGCGTGCGGGGGATGTGGATACTCCGGCACGTTATCCTTGGTGTCGTCCGCAGCGAAAGCCGACTGGCTGGCTTCATGCTACTCCAACAGTCCGGTCATGGAGATCTTGAATCTGCTTCGCTTCTTTCTCTAACCATTTTCGTCTGCGATATCTGCGGTGTCTGTAATTCTAGTGACGTCGTCACCTCTTTTACTAGAGGATGTCGTGATAGTCGGTAGGTTCCCGTAGTCTGGCTTGGAAGATGACTCGTGCTGAAGTCGCATGTATCGATAGAAATATTGATCATGATATGCATCTGGCCTTAACTCTCCTTTGCGTAAAATCGATGCGTCCAGCCTTTAGCATATAAGATCAAGTTGACGTTGCTACCTTATATATGCACGAATCAAGTATTCTCTGAGCTACCTTTATACGAATCCGAGGTATGGTCATAACCAGAGCTATTTCTTGAGACACGTGGGAGAGGTCGGGAGTTTCTCACCGTCCGTGCTACGGAGTGCTGAACACACAGATACAACAGGCGGGAAGTAAAAGAAAACCGGAGAAAGACAGGGGCTTTACAAGAAGAAGTCAAGGGAACCTGTTCTATCAATTTGAGTCCTTCAACGTCGCATTGGCGGATGCGGGCATACGTCACATTATATGCGATAATATATGCACCGAAAACGATGCTATAGTATTACATGTAGCACTTGAATGTGTCCTATTCGCAGTAGTTGACAAGTATTCATTGTGTTTACGAATGCAATGACATTTCTACTAGGTAGAGTCGTCCCATTATCACATTGTCATGGCGAATGGGAGACTTTGTTGGGCCCTAGAGTAGACCGTATATGGTAATCTCCCAAGGTCCTACCTAATTCGGTTACCCATCAACTTCGGTCAATACTTCGATCTGCCCGAATATTCTTACCACACCCATTCATTACTAAATTCAATTCGTAGACACAGGCGCCAATGGCCAGCCATATATTGACTAAACCTTGTTGGGCACCCACGTACGTGATCTTCATCGGCCACTAACTGGAACGCAGCCCCATTCCAACGCCGTCCTGCTTGGTTGGGAAAAGCCATGGCTTAAAAGCTGAAATAGTGCGGGGGAAACAAGAGACTGGATGAAATATCTTTACAAACTTGGCAAGCACATAATTAATGACTAGTGAAGCCCAGGCAGTACAAGTCCCTCAATGTTCATCGGATAGCCCGTGAACTAGAGGGGAGAGGAGAAGCGGCCGTATATTATTATATACTCCAGCCCTTCGCCCCTCTCGTCCCGCGATTGCTACGTAGCCGCAGCCTTTTACCATCCTCCCGTGTTGAGCCCTTGTTTCCCTGTCCCTGTCCGTACTCGTTGACCTTTACAAGATGAAGCCATTCACTTGTGCTCTCATTGGCGCTTTTGCTTCATGGGCTACCGCAAATCCCGTACCTGATGCTGTCCGCCACAATGTGAACGATCGAGGTATGTCTTACATCAAGCCCACTTATAGAACCATGACCTGATGAACAAGAAGCCACGGTCACGGTCACTGACGTAGAACTCTTAAACCTTCGTTTCTATGCACAGTATGCTGCAGCTGGCTACTGTAATTATGGATCCGCGGTGGGCTCAACAGTAACTTGCTCCAATAATGCGTGTCCTGATGTCACGTCTGCGGGTGCAAAGGTTGTAGCGACCTTCAGGTACTGTCCATTCATATAAGACCTGTTTGTTTTAAATATTAAGTAACTAACATCTGAGAAGTGGGGACCTCACCGACGCTGAAGGCTTCGTCTCGTCGGATGATACGAACAAGGTTATTGTAGTATCCATCAAGGGATCACAATCGATCCGTAACTGGATCACCGAGTCAGTCCTCTTCATACCCTCCACACAGTACCAACCAGAGCCCCATACCTAACCCCCTCACAGCTTCGTCTTCCTTCAAGTCCCCTGCGACCTTGTTACCGGCTGCCTAGTACACACGGGCTTCTTCACAGCCTGGAACGAGATCGCCGAGGGCGTGCTAGCCGGCCTCGCCACGGCGAGAGCCGCACACCCGGATTACCCCATCGTGTTTACGGGACACTCGCTCGGAGGTGCCGTGAGCACGCTGGGCGCGGCATACGCCCGCAAGGAGGGCTACTCGAACGTGGATGTGTACAGCTACGGCAGCCCGCGGGTGGGCAACAAGGCGTTCGCGGCCTTCGTGACCGACCAAGCCGGCGCCGAGTTCCGCGTCACCCACCTCGACGACCCGGTGCCCCGCCTGCCGCCCGTCATCATCAACTATCGCCACACGAGCCCGGAGTACTGGTTGTCAACTGGCGAGGCGAGCACGACGAGCTATGCCGTCGCGGATATCCAGGTATGCCAGGGGTACGCGAATCTCAATTGCAATGGCGGCACCCTCGGCCTCGATACTAGTGCCCATAGCTCCTACTTCGAGCGCATTGGTGCGTGTAGTTCGAGTGGCATCGAGTGGAAGAGGACTGTCACCTCTGATATGGCGACGTCCGAGCCCAACGATGTTTCTGATGATGAGCTCGAGGCCAAGCTGAACGATTGGGTTGAGCAAGATCGCGCGTTCGTGAAGACTTTAGATGAATAATTACTCGTTTAAAGATATATATCTTAGGTAGTAAGTTCTTTTTGAGATAGGCGAGCAAGGACCGGGGGCTTTCAGTAGCATATGCATGGGTTGGCGTTAGCGGAATACAGAACAACTCCTATTATTTGGATAAGTTTGTTTAGAGTTTATACAACCAATAACACTGAGCATTGTTATACCTACAAACGTTAAGAAAAGGCTCCTTTAACGGGCCCTTTTACTCTAATACTAAGATGTCTACCTAAACTACCGGCGATGGTATTCTCTCTACCTTATATAACACTCCTTGGCATACAAATAGCTACTCTACCCTACGGGACTTTCACCCTTCTAGCATCTCTAGATCTAACTCGTTAACTATAATCCAGTAACATCTGCTTGCGGATCTTCCTTCGCCGCGTCCTCAATCGTATGCACCTCCGCAGGCTCAAACCGGAACCCCAACTCCTCCAGCGTCTTAGCCTTCTTGCCCGTCTTCTCGAACTGCATCTTAGCCTCGGCATAGATGCTGCGCTCCCACAGGAGCTCCGGGTCCCAAAACGGCGGCTTTTTCCCCTGCTCCTTGCCCCCCGTGGCCTGCAGCGCCCAATCGTGCATCTCGTTGATGTATCGCCCGTCGGCCAGCTGCGCGAAGACATGCGACCCCTCGGTCTCGTCCTCGCGCTCCCACTTCTCCAGCAGCTCCCGCCCCGGCAGCGGCAGCCGGTTCGCCCACAGGCGCGCCGCGACCGCGGCCTGCGCCTCCGCCACCGGGAACGGGATGGCCTTGATCGGCAGGCCCGCGAACGCGAGCGTCGGGTGGCGCACGTGCAGCAGGTGTCGCGCGATGCCCAGCACCTTCCGCCCATCCGTCACGAGCGGGGGCTCCAGCGTGCCTTCCGCCACAAACGGGAACGCGAACAGGAAGCCCGTGCAGAAGAGCACGGCGTCGACGCCGGTCTCGACGCGCGGCTCGTCCCTGGGCCCGTCGTCGTCGTAGGGCCGGAACTCGACGCCGCGCGAGGCGGGCAGGAACCGCGCGATCTCGGGCACCTGCTCGACGCCGATGTGCGCGATCATCTCGGGCGGGGCGGCGCTCTGCGCCGAGATCAGGAGCGGCTGCGCGCTCACGCGGCGGATCTGCGACGCGATGTCGAGGCCCGAGGGCCCCGCGCCGACCACGATCACCTTCTTCCCGCGGAAGGCCTCCGGGCTGCGGTACAGCTTCGAGTGCGAGATCGCGCCGGGGTGCGCGGCGTGGAAGGCCGTGAGCCCCGAGATGTCGGACGGGATGTACGGCGTCGCGTAGTGCCCTGATGCTACTACCACCGCGTCGTAGACCGCTTCCGTCTGAGCGCCGGACAGCAGGTCCGTGGTCTGCACGTCCCATTGCTCGCGCGTGGGGCTTGCGGGAGCGGCACCGGGAGCGCTGCGCAGGGACACCCCCGTAACCTGCGTGCTGAACCGGATGAGATGCCGCACGTCTTGCGCGTAGCGCACGAGGTAGTCCTGAACGACCTGCCTGGTCGGGAAGATCTCACAGCCATCCGGAAAGGGGGTATCAGAGAAGCGCATGAGGGTGTGCGGGATGTTAGTGTTCAGATCATTGTACATAGGGGAGGGGAACAGCGGCGGCGCGGCCGGGTCCTCGGGGTCCCTGACCGGGACGTCGGGCTTCGGGTGCGCGCTGGTCTGCGGCACCTCGAGCTTGTTTTGCGGCAGCGCCTGCGCGCTGTAGTTCCAGACGCCGCCGACCTCGGCCTGCTGCTCGAAGATGTCGATGCGCGAGATGGCGCCCTCGGCCAGCAGGTACTTGGCGGCGGCGAGGCCGCTGGGGCCCGCGCCGATGATTGCGACGTTCTTGACGTCGAAGGGCCCTGCTTCGGCGCCCGTGGGTAAGGAGCCCATGGTTCGGATGTGGGTGGAGCGCGCGCTCCGGGTAGAGCCGGGTTGAGAGCGGAGCTTGAGGAATTTAAGGGTGCGGAAGGCTTGGAACAACAATGGCCTTGGGCGCATTCAACTCGGGCGACTTGAAGCTGAGGGAAATGTAGTATATAGGAAATATTCTTGTATGAAGTTTATAAACGAAAATTCGTAGGAGAGGTGGTATGATTCACTGGGAGCTGTGGATCGCGGGCAAAAGGCGAGTCAATGGCGCAATACCGGTTGTAGTGGGACCGGGCGGCGCCGGAGCGTGCGATGCTATGTATATAGTACGACTTACTAGTAGGTAGTAGATACCAATCACTTAGATAACCTTGCATACCTAGTCAGTAACTACTTACAGTCCTCGTGGGAACCCATAGGTAACAGGAATTATCAGGACTAACGCGAACAGCATTGTATTCAAAAGTAATCGGGCTCTGGATGAGGTGAAAAAAGGGGACCTGATGTCGATCTTGAAAATTGACTAAACTATAGTAACAGTAAACTTTTAATGCCTAAGGAATATTTATTAGGCATGTTACTCCCGAAGCTAGTCGTGGAAATTCTCCGCGTTCTAGAAGCGGAGCAGCCGCCGCCTTTGGCACGCCGGATGAGTCATGATGCGGCCACTTTTGGAGATCGGGCTACGACTTAAAGATGTCCGATGCCCGTCACGTTGCTCGTACGGGCCGGTCACGTTGTGTTCAAGACGTGTCTATAGATGCCGTATTGTATTATGGCACCCGGCATTGCTAAAAGATAATTTTCGTAGGCGCGGAAGGGCGCGCTTTTCATTCCCACGCAGATGGCGTCTCGGTCGTGGTCCTGGCCCTTTTTCATTGGCACTTGAGGTATACTAGATCTTGTGGGATATATCGTCCCTCCCTTCCTCTGGACTAACGGCCTCCCAATTGGAGATCATTATGTATACCAAGACAGGTATATAATTGGCAAGTCTCCCCTATTTCAAGCCTCCAAAGTGGTTGAAGCTATATGGCACAACCTGACAGTTCTCACCTATAAGCCTAAAAAAACGTGTGATAGGGACAATGGAGCACCAAGGCGTGAGTACTGTCGCGTTTCTCAGTGGAGTTAATGATCTTAATATTCTAGAAACCACCTCAAGATATTTGTCTAGGTCGAGTATGCGGGGGTCACTGCTGCTATTAATGCTATTCTTACTGGCGCAAAAGCAAACTATAGTATGACCATGACTTTATTATAAGAATAGCTACATGTCCGGTTGGCCATATAGAAATCCTATGCAATTGTCGATGGAGACCACAGGGAGGATGACGAATTGAATATACACATTGTACATCTGTTGACTTGTATGCAAAACCTTTTTGGTAGCTCCAAGGTCAAGGAGCTGGTGTTGGTATCACATTTCAAGCTACAGACATACAGACAGGCATATACCCTTCTTAAGAGGATAAGATCGAACCACCGACTGTTTTAACATCATACGAAGCAGGCATATATCGAGAGGAGAATGCACATATTCATATACGGAGAAGAGCATAAAGCGTAGTAACATGGATGTTTATTCTGACCTACGTGGTCTCAAGGCCTACGGTATTTACCTCAGGCGCGTTATGCTCTAGTAATCTAACAGTCGTACATAGTACACAGCCAAATTTCACAGCATTTGGCATATCCTAATGATATAGAGATTCTCAGACCTCATTGCCTCCAGTGCTTAGCTCAGCATCTCAAAAGTGCAATTAGCACTCCAAATCTAGTCATCTGTGCCTTCTATGCGCATCCCCAGAGCATTTGGGACACCGACTAAGATCTTGCCCTTGGGAACTCGGACATTCTTCACCTGTGAATTGACGGGTTAGCGAGAGCTTTGAATGACAACAGTCCGGTACATTAGGACCTAGCGAGGAGAAAATATCCATCTAGGGTGAAATTGGAAAGAAGCGTGGATGACTTGCCTTCATGCAACCGTGGATGATCAATTCTTTCATGTTAGGACAGCTTCGGAAAATGCATCCTACAATGAAATCCGTCACTTCCTCACAAAAGCTGATCTCCAATTTCAAGAGTTCGGGGTACTCCTTGTCATCAGAGAATACGTCCTCGAACGCTTTTCTCGAAATATTCCTGCAGCCGTGAACACATAGCTTCTTCAAGTGTTGGCCGGAGTGTTTCATGATGGCACGAAAGCCATTAGAGCAGAGGCCGACTAAGTGTGGGTTCTCTCTAGGTTTTCCTGCGTCAACAAGACGGCACAACTCCAGATCAATGATTGAGAGCGGCTTGTTCTTCCAATCCTTGAAGAGCCTTGCAAATCCTGCATCAGTCATAACTTCAGTATGTGTGATGCGAAGCTTCGTCAGAGACGTGCAATGGTCATGAAGAGCGTCGAGTAAACGGTCATCGACATCATCGACGTTTCGGAGCGAGAAGGTCCGCAGCTGCTTGCCGAGCTTCTCTATGACACGGACATAGGGTTCTGTCGAAGTCCGCTTTATGAGCTGCAGACTTAGGTGCTCGAGGGTATCAAGGTCTGCGATGTGGTCCACACCTTCATCCGAGACTTGCTGATTGTGGTAGATCTTGAGACGGGTAAGGGAAGGACAGTTGTCCTTCAGAACCTGAACTATGTTGTCGTTGAAATGCTTGTCTGTGTAATACACCCGGAGGCTATTGAGACTCTTGCCTTTGGCCTTTAAATACTTCTCCCAGCAGGTCTCACTCAGTAGGTTGGCGCCATGCAGATAGAGGCTGTTCAGGTTGATGTGTCTTCCTATAAGGTATTCCATAACACTGTCCTTGAACTGGATTGCACTGCGTAGCTTAAGATTCTTGAGCTTGGAGAGGGTTGCGAAAATTCGGAGGTAGTCGTCTGAAGTAAGGCGGCCAGCATCATAGATGCTGATATCCTCGGCATGGGGTTGAAGGAACAGGGAAAGGGTTTCGGAAGTAAGTAGCCTATGTTTAGACAGTCGTTGGGCTATAAGCTCAATGATATGAGGCGGAAGATCACCGAGATCATCAGCGAGTTTGATGTTTGCGGCTAACTTTTGGATGCATAGAGTTACTAGACTCTTCGCTCCAATCTGAGATACGCCATCCAAGAGCTTGCTCTGGGTCTTTCTTCGACCGGCCCTAACAGCACCTGTAGCTGCCTTCTTCTTTCTCTTTGCGGCTGCATCATTGTCGTCCTTGGGCAGTTCTTTACTGCACTTACTACAGACCAAACCACCATTTGGACCAGCGGGCGAATACATGGTCACAGTGAAGCGCTTGCCGCAGATCTCGCAGTTCTCCTGCTGGCCAGGAACTGGGATGACCTTCTCATTGAGCAAAGCCAAAGCTAGCTCGTCGTCATCGGCAGAGTCGTCGGCCTCCCGCTTGCGTTTCTTGAAGGACTTAGACTTCTTGATCTTTTCAATGGCCTCGGCTTCCTTCTTGCGCTTGCGATCGCGTGCTCGGCTCGCTGCAGTCGAAGTTGACGGGCCAGCCTCCTCCTCTTCGTCTTGAGCAGGCGCGGCAGAAGCGCTCTGACCATTGTCAGCATTGGCAGCAGCGCGGCGGGCCTCCAAGGCAGCACGAATGCGACTGGCCGAGATATCCTGGGCAGATAGGAAATCGGTGAGGGCAGACCGAGGTCCCCGAATAGCTCGGCGGTTGTTGCTCCTAGAAGTGCATGTGAGCTTGACCTAGCCATATTGGATTGCACGTGAGAAATAGGTATGGCGGACGTACATGATATACTGATGATGTGACGAAAGTCACAAACAGTTGCTGGACTGAGTCTTGATCTGATGTATGAGACGGACGATAATGGATCAGACCAAACCAAACCAGATCGGATGAGGGATGGAGTGGACTAGGAGAAATGGGGGATCATCCAAAGACGATGGGACGAATTGAATGCAAAAAGACAATACGGATGAATTCAGCGCACATGCAGAAGGACGAGGTGACCTCAATGATGTGTTGAAGAAGGAAACTACCTTAACCTTAGGTAGGCAGTGGCGGCGATTTAGGTTTTGCTGTGGGAAGCTGCACGTTCCTACCACATATAATAATAAAAATCGGCGAAGGAAAGGGCGAAACCGTCGTTCACCCTGCCGTGCCTGCCTCTGCCTGCCTCTGCCTGCCTCTGCCTGCCTGGCAACGCGGGACACGGTTGCCACCAAGTACCGTGTAAATTGATTATTCTCAGGGCTGATCAGTGGAATGGGCGCACTACCTAGGTACTTACGACACGCTACTGCACGCCCAGACAGTGCCGGACTGGGTATCTACCTAGTACAGACGCAGGTGGGTACCTGGGTAACACAGCGGCAGCAGTGGCAGACGTGCAGGGCAGATACCAGGCAGATACCAGGCAGATACGGACCCCATGCGGGGCACACCGACAGGGATCTAAATTGATTGCCGCTGCTGCCTATTGGCCCCGTCTGAAACCTTCACCAGTTATTTTCAGAGAATTTCATTTTATTAAGCAACAATCAAAGCTGTCAAGCAGTGTCAAGCAGTGTCAAGCAGTGTCAAGCAGTGTCAAGCAGTCCCGAGCAGTCTCAAGTCACGAGTTTGCGTGTGCTTGTCGCGCCCCAGCAGCCCAGGTGCCATCCATCTTTTTCTTCCTCTGTGTTCCCCCACCAAGCCTCCTCCATACCTAATAATCATCATCTCCATCTGCAAAATCCCATCCCACCCCATCCCATCGCAAGTTTCGCCCGTTAGCCGACTAGTGTAGCCACCCCCTGGCAAACGTCATTCACCACAGCCTGCGGACGGCGTTTACACTTCTTCATCCTCTCTCTCTACTTCCACCACCTAAGTCAGGCTTCTTGCACTTTCTTGCACCAGTCAATCTGTTGGACACAACTTGGTCAATCATATATTCACGTCCTCTACACTACATCGTGATCCTGTATGTAGCAGCATCCCCTTTGACACGAGCGCCGACTTCTTGAAAGGGCTTTTGTCCCTTGTTGGGAGGACTCTCTGGGACAAGATTGCTATCTTGCCAAATTTTTGTCGGCTTTGAACGACCGACCTACATTTGATTACTTTTTTCCTTTTCTTTTTCATACTTCCCTTGGGTCACTCGCAACTCGACTTCACTTGGACCTGACCAGTCTGTTTTCTTCTTCTCACCGTCGTTTCACCAAACACCAAACCATAGTCGCAAGGTCCAGCCAATTCTCATCACGAATTGTACAAGTTACTATACCAGTAATTGTCTACGGCACTCGAGATGGCGCGCGCCACTCGTTCGGCGGCTGCGAAAAATGGTGCTGCCTTGGATAAGGTCAAGACTCCTGCCATTGCTGCTTCGCAGACTCCGGCTACCCTCCCAAAGCGCCGTGGAAGACCTCCTAAGGCTGCCACTGTAGGCAGCGACTCAGTCTCTTCTGCACCTACGCCGACTACCACAATTTCTGACAGCGAGTACTCGACTCCAGCAACTAGCAATGCGGTGACGCCGGCACCCTCTGTCCCTGTCAAACCCGCTTTGTCTAAGAGCAAACCTCGAGCCCGCCTTGTGGTTGAGCTTCCCGATAATCCTCGAGGTTCGCACAATACAGGGGAAACGTCTACGGGATTCAATTCCCTTTCCTCGTCTAGAGCTAGGAGAGCTCGACGTCAACCTAAGTCCTATGTGGAAGATTCAGAAGATGATGATTTTGACGATCATGATCAATCACCCAGTGCAGTATTGGCACGCCGCCTTCAGCGTGAGGAGTATGAAATGGCTGGAGTGACATGTAGTGCAGCACCAGCACATCGCCTTCGGGCTCAGGAGGATAGACAGGCTGCAATGGCAGTTGGTGCAGAATTAGTACGCCGCTTCCGGCGCGAGGGGGATGAGTCGCATGCAGTGTTCCCATACCCCCCTAATCCCCCCGCTCCCCCTGCTACGAAATCATCCCCTACCAAGCGTCGAAGCGCCAGGATCTCTGCTGTTTCTATCGATCTGACTGCCGATGATTCAGAAGATGATCCGCTCCCCTCGGCCCGTTCCAAGGCTAAAAGTAAGGGCAAGACTGTCGGTAATTTTGTGCGGGCTGTTAAATGGAAGAGAGCTCGCCCTGACTCCTTTAATTTGGATGAGGAAGAAGAGCCACTGGCTCGACCTGCGCCAGTCCGCAAGAGGCTGAGAACCGCAATTTCCGATAGTGAGGAGGAGGACATGGCCCTAGCCCAGCTGCTAGTGCCGGATGAACCTGCTAGTGATAGCGATGCATCCTTTGCAACCGAGTCCGACGATTCTGATGCCGACTCTGATGCCGGCCTTGACACTTCAGACAATCAGGTTGTGGCAAGTAGGGCTGGACCGGTCGGAGTTGTGCCTCCCCTTAGCTATTACGAATCCCTCGGAAATGGCCGAGCTAAGAAGGAGAGGGCGAAGCTAGAACACTACCATCCAGAACTCAAGACGATGTGGAAGGAGCTTGAGGAGATGCCGCTCCTCAAGGCTGGTAAAGCTGAACAACCAAGTGCCATTTCGCGCCAGCTGAAGCCATTTCAACTTGAAGGTCTCGCCTGGATGAAGGCCATGGAAGGAATGGAATGGAAGGGTGGTTTACTTGGAGATGAGATGGGCCTTGGTAAGACGATCCAAGCTGTTTCCCTTATCATGTCCGACTATCCGGCCAAGGCACCATCGCTAGTCCTTGTGCCCCCTGTCGCGTTGATGCAGTGGACTGCCGAGATTGATTCCTACACGAATGGCAAGCTGAAGACGTTCATTTTCCATGGCACCAATGCTAAGGCTAAGAATATTTCTGTCAAGGAACTCAAGGGGTTTGATGTCATCTTGATGTCCTACAATAGTTTGGAGTCTATGTACCGCAAGCAAGAGAAGGGTTTCAAAAGAAAGGAGGGCACATACAAGGAGAAAAGCGCTGTTCACCAGATCAAGTTTCACCGTGTCATTCTTGATGAAGCCCATTGCATCAAGGTAATTCTAACTCTCACCCCTTATGCTTTTTTTTTTCTTTCTCTTTTTTTCTCCTAACTGACGGGCATCTATAGACTAGAACCACCATGACGGCCAAGGCTTGTTTTGCTCTTAAGGTTGAGTATCGCTGGTGCCTGACTGGCACTCCGCTGCAAAATCGAATTGGCGAGTTCTTCTCCTTGATACGATTTCTAAACATTACCCCGTTTGCTTCCTATCTCTGCAAGAAATGCACTTGCTCTTGCCTGGAATGGTCCATGGCTGATGGCAGATGTACATATTGTGAGTCTTGCCTTTTTTCATAAGCATTGTATCTGCTGACTAGTCTTTAAGGTTCGCACAATTCAATAGGCCATGTGTCAGTGTTCAACCAAGAACTCCTGAATCCCATCCAGGCATGTGGCAATAGTGGCCATGGAAAGGAGGCATTTAAAAAGCTTCGTCTTATGACCGACCGAATCATGTTGCGTCGTCTGAAGAAGGACCATACCGATTCTATGGAGCTTCCTGTCAAGGAGATCTACGTCGACCGCCAATTCTTTGGAGAAGAGGAGAACGATTTCGCGAACAGTATCATGACCAGCGGTCAGCGCAAGTTCGATACCTACGTTGCCCAGGGTGTTCTTCTCAATAATTATGCCAATATTTTCGGCCTGATTATGCAGATGCGCCAGGTGGCCGACCATCCTGATCTACTCCTGAAGAAGTCGGCTGAGGGCGGACAGAATATACTGGTCTGCTGCATCTGTGACGAACCTGCCGAGGAAGCGATTCGGTCCAAATGCAAGCATGACTTCTGCCGCTCCTGTGCGAAGAGTTACGTCAACTCTCAAGACGAACCTGATTGTCCACAATGCCACATCCCGCTCTCGATCGATCTCGAGCAGCCCGAGATGGAGCAGGACGAAGCGCTAGTCAAGAAATCGTCCATTATCAACCGCATCAAGATGGAGAATTGGACCTCGTCATCTAAGATCGAGTTGCTTGTTCATTCACTGCATAGACTTCGATCGGACAAGGCATCCCACAAGTCGATCATCTTTTCACAGTTTACTACCATGCTTCAGCTGATCGAGTGGCGCCTTCGACGGGCTGGCCTTACTACAGTTATGCTTGACGGTAGCATGACGCCTGCTCAGCGACAAGCTACCATTAATCACTTCATGACCAATGTCGATGTGGAGTGTTTTCTAGTGTCCTTGAAGGCTGGTGGTGTCGCACTGAATCTTACTGAAGCTACCCATGTATTCATTGTTGATCCGTAAGTTTAACCATCGCTTCTCTGTCTAGATTCACTGCTAATCTTGTCTTCAGGTGGTGGAACCCTGCAGCAGAGTGGCAGTCGGCCGACCGATGCCATCGTATTGGACAGACACGCCCTTGTACCATCACTCGCCTCTGCATTGAGGATTCTGTCGAGAGCCGCATGGTGCTACTTCAGGAGAAGAAGACTGACATGATCAACTCGACGATCAATTCGGACGATGCGGCGATGGAGTCTCTCACCCAGGCTGATCTCCAGTTCCTTTTCAGAGGAACTTAATTTTCAGGGGAAGCTAATGCCTAGGTATGCTGGATGCTCAAGCCCCCGGACATGTTGTAGGGGTTCGTCTGCAGTACTAGATGGCACGAGGCATGAGAGATGTTTGTCAAGAGTAATTGTATTCATATGAGACGCCAATCTTCTTCGAGACGAGCCTAATGTGCAGGGATGGACGACTGTATATTCTCGAGATGAATGGACGTCCGGGCATTAATCAAGGAGATGTGTAAATTACGATGGCTATTGCTATACAGCTACTCGATAGCAGACAGAAGACAAAAGACACAAGACAATAAGACAATAAGACAAAAGAAAGAAAAGGGGACTTTTGCTATGAAACGTGATTTCTCTTACTATTTATGAACATCCCCATATATGTAGTAAAGCCTGGGTGATGTCAAGATAGTTCCGCGAAGCACAGTAGCTGACATGAAAGCTCAAACAAGCTGAATCCGGGGCATCCGGGGCTGTTAGGGCGAGCTGTCAGGCAGGTACCTAGCTGAAGGATCCCTGCAGCCCTAGCAGCCCAGTAATTAGCTAGGCTCGGCCCCGCCCACCTGCTGTACTCCGTACCGCAGAATCAATCGGCTAGACTAGGATTTTGCGCCGATTCAAATCCTGTCCTGCCTTCAACACAGATCACCAGGTTGACTATACTGCACAGTACCCTCGTTATAGGGCAACGTGGGGCTATGAAGGCCGTTTGGGGAGCTTCGAGCCGGCGACTGCCGGCACTCAAAGTCCTTTCAACGACCCGAACTGGCTGGATATGCCAGTCATGTAGAGGCAACAGAGCTGGGCGCAAGCTCTTTAGCAGTAGCTCAAGTAGCTCAGCTCTCCAAGACCTCGAGGACAAGAAGCCCTTCTTTGTGACGACGCCAATCTTCTACGTCAATGCTTGTGGGTATTACATCTTACTATATGATCTTCCAATGCCTTGCTAATTGGGTTATTTGGAAGCTCCTCATGTCGGTCACTTATACAGCATGCTAGTAGCGGACGTGCTCAAGCGATGGGAGGTTCTGAACGGAAGAGAAGCTATTCTGAGCACGGGCACCGATGAGCACGGCATGAAGGTTCAACGCGCCGCCGAGCTTCAAGACGTTCCCCCGAAGTCGCTGTGCGACACGAACTCCGAGACATTCAGAGACCTGGCGAGAAAGGCAAACATTTCCTACGATCACTTCATTCGGACAACCGACTTCGAGCACAGGGAAGCGGTGGAGTTTTTCTGGGAGCGCCTCCGAGAGTCTGGTTACATATACGAGACGAAGCATGAGGGCTGGTACTGCGTAAGCGACGAGACGTACTACCCCGACAGCATGGTCGAGAAGCGCGTCTCGCCCGTGACCGGCAAGGGGTTCATGGCCTCGGTCGAGTCCGGCAACGCAGTCGAGTGGACCGAGGAGCGGAACTACCACTTCCGGCTGACGGCGTTTCGAGAGCAGCTTCTGCAGTTCTACTCCGAGACTCCGAGATGGATCGTTCCCGAACATCGCTTTGCTGAGGCGAGGAATTGGGTCGAGCACAATCTGGAAGATCTGTCCATCTCCCGTCCCGCCAGCCGCCTGGACTGGGGCATCCGCGTGCCCGGCGACCCCAGCCAGACCATCTACGTGTGGATCGACGCCCTGATCAATTACATCACAGTAACTGGGTATCCTAGATGGCAACCCGGCGAAAGAAACACGGACGCCTGGCCCGCGGACGTTCACGTGGTTGGGAAGGATATCCTTCGTTTCCACTGCATCTACTGGCCTGCGCTGCTTATGGCACTAGGACTCCCCCTACCGAGGCGCGTTCTCAGCCACGGCCATTGGCAGATGAGCGGGCAAAAGATGTCCAAATCCACCGGAAATGTCGTGAATCCGTTTTTCGCCCTCGATCGCTGGGGCGTCGATACCATGCGCTACTTCTTAATACGCAGCAGCGTGATAAGAGAAGATGCTAACTACAACAACGACTTGATCGTCGAGAAATACAAGAAACAGTTACAGAGCGACCTGGGGAATCTACTCAATCGACTTACTAGGCCGAAGCAATGGAGTGTACGGGGTGCGGTAGAGGCTATGGCGCCCACGAAGTCTGAGCCAACCTTGCCGAGGGTCCAACCCCAGAGACGCCTTGCGGAAGCCATTACTGGTAGGGTGGCAGATCGTATGAGCACACTGAATATAGATAAAGCGCTGGATGAAATCATGGAATTCGCAGGCGAGGTCAGTTGATTCCACGTCGTACCCGTTTCGCCCTCCTTCGCTTCGCAGTCTCACCTCCTAACCTTCTCGCAGACGAACGCATTCCTTCAAGACGCGGCACCTTGGACGGCTGCTAAGAACAACGATGTTGCTGCCGTCAACGAGATCATATTCCACGGTGCCGATACGATGCGCATCATAGGCATCCTACTGCAGCCGTTCATTCCGGAGAAGGCGGCGGACCTCCTCGACAGGCTCGGCGTCAGCCCCGGTCGCAGGACGATAGAGTACGCCATGCCGTATGCAGATGATGACTTTGGAACGTCGCTGGTGCCGCTCGGCGAGGGGGCGTCGAGCAGTTTGTTCCCGCCGCTTCCTGTCGAGGATTGATTGAAGTGGTTCCCAAGTTATGTATGTCATGGGGCCAAGACGATTTGAATGACGGAACGCGATCAGGTCATGAAAAGTAAATATTGGGAATTTAATTATGCTATATTGTAAAATGCAAGGCGAGATACCCTAGACATACTGTATACTCCTTTTCTGAGACTTGTTGGCGTGGCGCGCATTTTATAGTAGCGATGTTCTCATGTCTTACGATCACTGGAGGAATCCAGATGTATAAATGTGACTAAGAAAAAAGGTTCTAGATCTCATACTTACTAAACGCCGAACTTTTCTCTCACTTACAACTCTCAACGGGCAATGAGATAATAAGAGATTATGCAACCGCCATGAGACCTATTTAGTAGACTTTGCGAATACTAATGCACCATGAGATTAAATGAGAATATCGGTAAGTCTCGCCACCTCCGTCGCATCCCCGCGCACTCATACATACTCAACATCTAGTGAGTAAGTAAGCCAACCCAACGACTTACTAACGACCGCCCCAGCAATCTCAACCCCGGACATCCTCCTCGTCCCCTACGACGCACACCACGTGCTCACGTACCACGAATGGATGCAAGACCCGGTATGCCATTCATTCATCACCCCTCATTCCTCTTTCCTCATTCCTCCTTCCGCCCCCAGCGCCAAAACCTCCACGCTCACTCACGCTCTCGGGGTGTGACTAACTGACTGACTGCCCAGGCGATCCGCGAGGCCACGGCCTCAGACCAGCTGACGCTAGCCGAGGAGTTCGAGAACCAGGCCTCGTGGCGCACGGCCGCTGACAAGCTCACGTTCATCGTGTGCCGGCCCCGCGCGGAGGAGAAGAGAGGGACCGCTGCCGTGGTCGCGGGCGTGGATGATGCGCCGGGGCGCATGCTCGGGGATGTCAATCTGTTCCTTACGCCGTGGGAGCCCGACGACGAGGATGGCGCGGGTGGGAACGGGGATGGGGACGTGCGCTACTGCAATGGCGAGGTCGACATCATGATCGCGGGCCCGGCGGACCGGGGACGGGGGCTGGGCAAGGCGGCCGTGGTGGCGTTCTTGCTGTTCGTGCGGCGGAATCTGGGGGGTGTGCTGGCGGAGTACGGGAGCGCGGGTGACGATGGCACGGAGAAGGAGAAGGAGAGGAAGCTTGTGCTGCGGGATCTCGTGGTCAAGATCAAGGCCACGAACGCGGGGAGCATTGCGCTGTTCGGGAGCCTGGGGTTCAGGAGGAAGGGCGAGGTCAATTACTTCGGCGAGATACAGATGGTGCTTGAGGGGTTCGGGGAGGGAGGGGAGCCCGCGTGGGCGGCTGGGAAGATGGGGGGATATGGGGAGGTGGTTTATGATAGGTCTCAGTTGAAGAAGTGAGCTTGGCTTGGGTTCACGTTGTGGCCTCGACAGGTGGTCGTGTGTTCTAGCATGATGGAATTGAGTCTATTGATGAGAGTGCAACACAGAGTAACTCCATGACCGAACCAACGCAACGACCCTTGTAAGGAAAATAGACAACCACGAACCCCCAAATACCAGCGGCTTCAGTATTATGAAGTCCACAGCCCATTATCCGGTGATGGTACCGAGTAGACTGCATCTTCCTGGGTAAGTCCGGCTTTGGTACAATTCCCGTGAGCACATCAGTGCTGGCCATATCTAGTGAAGTACTGTGCCAAAGGGTTCACTGCATACTCCTCTTCCTCTACTTCAACCGGGTACGGAGCCACCTCAACAGCATTGATGGCTGTGTGTACGCCTCCCATATGGTCCTCCTGGTTTTGCCTCTGCGGGTCGTCCGATCCGAATAACTGCGCAGAGGTATGGACGTAAGAGGGGGCCAGCGAGGTGCCTCTGTTAGGAACTTGCGTGGCTGCACAATCGGGATTAGCACATCAGACCATCCCTCCATCTACTTTGCATGAGACGCAATCGGGTTGTTTACTCACTATAAACGAATTTGACTTCGAACTTGGCGCCGTAAACCTTTATGGGATTACCATTAGCTCCAAATGCCGCAGCGGCCCTGATGCTGGCCCACTGGTCGTCATCTGCGAGGAACAGTGTGGCTCTCAGATCCAGCGTTTTGAGATAGCATACGATCCATCCTTCTTGGCCGGGCATGTACTCTCGGTTACATAGCCACCATTGGTCGGACGGGATCTCTAAATAGGGATATCCATTGTTCCGGTAGTACTCTCGTGCATTATCGACGACCCTTTCACAGATTTGTCGATACAGCGGTTCTTCTTGTGGATGTGCCATGGTTCATAGAATGCAGGAATAAGATACTCGATAGTTGCGTAGTTGCCCGCAAAACCACCTGTGCTCTGGGAGACAGATGTCGGGCTTTTATTTGCGAGAGAACAGCCTCTCCCATGTTGGAATCCCATCTTGAACACCGAGTCCAGTTGGTTTGAATTGACCCGTCAGAGTCATATGCTGTCTTTGCCCGAGTGTATTAACTTCACGAAGGCAATTTGTTTGCCATGATCAGAAGTTGCTCTCCCCCCCCAGGTGAGATTTTGTTTCAAACGTGGGATTCGATAGGCCCTGGAGAACCAAACTACAATTTCATCTCTACTCTAGACGTAAGCTAGCAGCAATGATTAAAAATTCGAATTGATTGCTAAGATCGTGTCAGAATATAATCTCTTGATTGCAAGCTGCCCGGCCGGAATTAGAGTAGCGAGGCCGAGTTGGTAAGATTTATTGCCCAACAGACTCCAGACCAAGCCACCAACTATATGTATGCACAGGAATGAGCATAGGCTCACTGGCCGTGATTTGCTGATTTACAGCGAGCTTGCTTGAAGATGTCAAGGAATTCGTCATTCCAACATTCTACCCAACACTTTGGATTCTTAGGGGTTAAGAGTTTGCTATCTTTCACTCGAGGACAATGAAACCTTCGTCACCTGTGAAGCAATTTTTCACCTCGAGTCCCTTAGACTTTGAAAGCTCTCCAAGTTTTTCATAGCAAGTAATATCAAGTATTTTTTGCTTTCAGGTTGTTCATCTCATTTACCCAACTCGATGAGCTGGACCCGCAATCAGTGGCATGCTCTAGCAAACCAAACGCCTCCTCGAACCACTCTATCACACCGAGATTCGATATGCCGGCTAGCCAACATTACAAGCTCCATCTATAAATGTTCGGGTACCCAGATCACGTCTGACAAGATCCTAGGTAATGTATCACTTTGTAAAGCTGACTTAGATACAGACTGCTTCAGAATCATATTGTTAGGATCCCCGTTAGTCAGCTTTAATGCCCTTGGTGGATGGTCAGACTACTAGGGTCATTATACTAGCATTACGCCTCCAGGGATAAATTTCTTATTTGAAACAAGGCTGACTATGTGACACAAGTTGGTTCGGTTCCTACTGAAGAAACAGCACATATTGATGTGCCGTTAACTGCTCTTGAAGTCATCATGGTGCTTCTTGAAGTTGTGCACTTGCTAGCAGCCCCCTCACACAAGGTATTTTCTCAACACAGGAGACATAAGAGTTGGACAGATCTGTTTTAGCTCATTTAATATGTCATGAGAAGTTACTTAAACTTTATACGTTTCCTGGTATGTCCTTAAACCCTCAAGAGAGACATTGGATCCGCCACACACAACCACCACGACATTCTTCCGACTCCACTCCTCGTCGCTTAACCCCTTACCCATGGCTTCTTTCAAGACACCGTTATAGACAATAGCTATAGTGGCGCCGCACGAGACCTCCACCAACATACGTGCGTCATCGGCAAACTTCACCGAGCCCATGACAGCGTCTCTATCTGTGATGACGACGCTCGTCAGATGGTCCTCTTTGCTCCACTCAAACGTCTTTTCCGAGACCATCGACGCACCCAAACTCGTCGCTATGCTCGTGATCTCAGGAAGTCTGACGAGGGTCCCTGCCTTCACGCTCGCATTCAAACTATGCGCGCCTTCCGTCTCGACAACCACGACCTGCGGCTTAGGCGAGAAACCTAATGCGCCCAGGGCATTGTTCCTCTCCACGCCGGCCATGATCCCGTTCAGTAAGCCGCCACCGCCGCAATTGCATACGATCCCGTCGATGCTGCCACCAAAGACCCCGTTCGCCGAAACGAGCTCGTCGACCAGCGTGCTCGCACCGTCCCAGATATCGGGATGGTCGAAAGGAGGAACATACTATAGTAATACAGATTAATATTTCTCTTTCTAGGTAGGTTGGCCTATTGTCGAGAGTGCTTAGCCTCCGGGTATACCCATCATTACGCGCCATCAAGAAAGAAAGAGCGAAAAGGATGCTAGATGCTACTCACAATGCCCTTGGGATCATGCGCGAGAAGTTCATCGCGCATATACTGGTCCGCTGCGGCCCAGTTCACACCCTCCTGCTGCACAGCCGCGCCCAGCAGACGTATCTTGTCCAGCATATGCGCGGGCGTCGTCATGGGCACGACGATGGTGCAAGGCTGCTTCAGGGTCGCGGCCGCGGTTGCGCAGGCCAGGCCCGCATTGCCTCCCGAGGAGCAGTAGAAGTGCACGCCCTCCGCTGTGTGCGAGAGGAGAGCTCGCAGCATCAATGTCCCTATTCCGCGGGACTTGAAGGAGCCCGAGGGCTGGAGATTCTCTAGCTTGAGGAAGATGTTACTGTAAGTAGGCATGGCATGTCAGTGTCTGTCACATAGCGAGGTTGTTGCGGAGTAGCACTGACCAGCCTGCTACTCGCGAGAGAGTAGTCGAGGGGATGCATGGTGTTTCTATGAAGAGCTTTGGTGGCTCTGGTGTGTATGAACCCATTGCTATTGATGGTTGGCAGGTCTTTCAATGGAGGTCCCTTCGTTCTGTATGTTCTGTACGGGTGTTGACCTCAATAAGTTAACTCTTCGTAAGTTACTACCGACGAGATGACTAGTTTAATGGAAAAGTGCCTATGAATTGATATGTTGACCAAAAGCTCTTGGATTATAAGCCAAACAGCAAGTCTTCCTGATGTAGCACGGGTGTGTTGGCTGCAGAGGTGAGAGTATGAGGGATTGGTCGAATGAATCCGATTTTCGCTCCTGGGAACAACAGTTAAATAGTTTTTACAGCTTTCCAACTAACAAGTGTAAGCTGATATCTCGATAAGTCCCAATCCACGAATGTGGATTCTACTGCAAGCGTCACCCATCTATACATTCTTCTTTCCTCGAGGTCCGTCTACGGTGGAATTTCTATTATGTCGATGAATAATGACAATAAGGCGTATCGATGGATTCTTGGACTTTAACGTAACACTGCAGGTCCCAATTGATCAGCCGACCCAGCGTATCGCAGCGTACTGCGGAGCGGAACTAATGCGGGTTGATTTGGGTTTAAACTTCCGACTAATGCCATCCACTAGAAGGCCTTCATAGTCTTTCCTATTACCCCAGGTACGTAACTATAGGGTAAGCATAGGGTAAGTATAGGGTAATTAATAGTAGGATACCTAGCAACTTCATACAACTATACCGTCGCTTTCCGATATTGTCTTTCAGAACCAGCCCGTATTCATTGTAAGACCAACCCTACTTACAAATACTATGACTATCGAATACTTTCGTAGGTGTATTCCGCCGAATAAGTCAAACAGGAAGTTCTTTACACATCTCAGAAGCACTGTTGGTATGGTTCCAAAACACTCGGAACTCGAACGGTGGGCAAGGTACTCTAATAGCAAAACCACAAGTAGCTGGGTGTAAGTGATGTTACATGAACGGCACCCTCAAGATACTGTACCGGACGAGTCTTGCTATTATTCAGATAGATGACTCAAGGACATATAAGGGTTAGTTTAAAGAATACCTACAGCCAGAAGTATTCAAGTGATGGTTATTAGAGTGAGAGAGTAGTTAAGTTTCAGTCCTTTAAACTCTCCAATATCCCTAGATATTTGATGTTGATTGCAGGGCTTTGCTTAATAGATTGATTTCGTTCTTCTCAAGATACCGCAAGTAACAATACTATAACCTTCTTCAGGGCCGAAGTCGAAACACCTATGATGAAAAATGTAGGTGCATTACCCGTCCAGCTATGCCGTGGAAAGTAAAGAGACTCAAGTGTCCAACATTATATTAAATCTCTCAACCTGTAACTCCACAGATTATCATCCGAACAATCTTCTATGTGAAATGATGTCCACGTTCACTTGGATCTCCATCGTTAAGGATTTCGAATACATAATTGTGTCCTTTCAGTCGGATGAATATTGTAGGTAGTGTTCATCAGATCACAATGTCAACCCCTAAATCATCCATGAAGCTGCTCAGTGTCGAGTGTTTGATGGGCCAAAATATTGAGGCATACCAGGATTTTGAGCAGAGAAGAAATAAAACTGACATGGGGTAGACGAAGTTCAAGGGGTGTCATGTTGATAATCTACGGGCTGGCCTTGACCAGCAGATAATTGCCAAACCAGTTGTTCTTCATTCTTTCACAGTAACAATGCAAGCCAGAGTTGGGTGTTCATATTTCTGACAATCTTGATAGTTTGACAAGTTCCTTTCCAGTCCCAGGTCTCTAATCGGACAGAGTATGTGCCAGCGGTAGGGTCTATCGCTGCTGCGTCAGTTAGGTGACAATTTCTAATGATCGTGGTGATCAATACGACACTCCTCAACACTACACTTTCCGCAGGATAGGGTATGGTACTGATAGATATTATCAAGTCGATATTCGACACCAACAAAGAGCCTCCAAAGCGGGACTTATGAGAAGTGTCACGCTTGACATTGATGTTGCTTGTGTTGTAAGGGGCTCGAGTAAGTCTCGTGTAGGAGAGATGCGATTGCATTATGGACTCTGAAAACTGACTGTGTATAGCTTGAAAAGTCGCGGTATCATCTATTCTATAGAGAACAGTGCATGGAAAACCGGCAATCATCGATGTTTTCTCCCCAAGCTATATCATTCGAGATACGTTACTGTCCAATCAAAACGCCAAGGCGAAACTGTTTCTGGATGGAAGATGGCGGGGAAATCTTATTCCGTGATACTTACCGTGGTATTTAGGTAGGTACGTCCGTGTAATACGCATTACCTGGGTATCTGCTACCTGCACTGCCTAGGTCTACACATCTTTGAGTTTACCAGCTGGACTCTGTGCAGATTCATGTATACATAGGTAATCAGGTCCATCATCTCGATATTTGTCAAACTCATCATCAGTAAGTGCATTGTCAAAGATTCAAGTGAGAGCGGTGAAAAATGAATGCGACCGCCACACGAATACCATCAAAAACTCGGAAGGCTCATCATAAGAGCCGGGCCGGGTGCAATACTTGCAAGGGCAGGAAGAGGAAATGTGACGAGGGACAGCCTTGCTCATATTGTGTTAAAAGACAACTTCCATGCAGTTTAGCGCCATCTCGGGAAAAGAGCTCGAATCCGGTAGTATCCAGACACTACGAGGCGCCATCTTTTACTTTCACCGACTTTGGCTTGCATCGTCATTTCATCACATCCACATCCCTCGCGCAGTCTGACGACGAGGCATCCGTAGAGGTCTGGCGGGATGCTGTTGCGGATCTTGCGACTCAGCATCAGTTCCTGCTGCATGAACTCCTCGCTGTCGCGGCGCTCCATCTCAAGTCTCTACGTCCAGAAGAAGCCGGAAAGCTAGAGCAACTCGCTGCCGAGCATCAAGGCAGAGCTATCACGCTTTTCCGGGCTGCTCTGGCGGCTAACACGATGGACTTGGCTCTACCCTTATTTGCGTGCTCTTGTTTGATCATTCCGTACCATTTCGCTGCGGCAAAGGATACGCTGTCACTGATATTCAACGAGGAAGCCAATACTCTCGCCGAGTGGCTCATTCTCATTCAGGGCTGCGCTGCTATCACCCGAGAGCATGGCATTACCATTGTCCGATCGCCCCTGGGAGTGCTTCTAGGAGATACGTCCACGCCCGATACGGGAAGACTGAGTGATGGGCCGACTGATAGTATACTCCTTGATCTGGAAGCGAAGCTTCCTATCTCTCACGAACATAGGGAGGCATACGCGAGCTCTATAGAGAGGCTACGCGTATCATTCTTCTTGTCAGACACGGCGGGTTCGATTCTGGATCGTAAGAACGCCGCGCTTAGATTTCCACCTAGCATGAGCCCCATTGTTAGGGCAGACCTAGCTGCTCGTCAGTCGCCAGCCTTGATCATAATGGCCTTTTGGTGTGTCCTACTACACAGAGTCGAGGACAGGTGGTGGGCAAAGGGGAGAGTAGAGCCGCTTTTGCTGAAAATTGAAGAGTTATTGCCGGTCTATCACAGGGGCCTTGTTGAATGGCCTATTAAACAACTTGGTATTCGTCCGGCGACTTTATAATTATTTGACGTAGATATGAATAGCCGAGCTCATGCTTATATACACATACGCTGAATTGTGGTTACTGTGAGATGAAATGTTGTGTAAGACTTCAGGTACAATCTACGGACAATTTTCATGAATCCTCTGACATTAGGGTGTCAAATGAGGCTACACATGTGTTGTAATAAGGATATTAGGAAGGATATGCATACTCCTCTATGTTAGTGAGTGCTATAGTAGGTTGTAGTATCAGCACCTAGTGTCAAGGCGTAGTAGACGTTTGCCAACGATGGGTTACAAGGTAGAACCTTATGTTTGAAGCAATGAAGCACACCGTGCTTTTGGAAAATATATACTGTGCGCTGGGCTCTCAATCACTATTATTGACCTAAGCAAAGTAGCTCCACACAGTGTCAGTAAACAGTATTCAAGACATATTTTATTCATTCAATGAACACTTACTCTTGGACAACTTGAAGATATCCTGCCTTCCTACCAATAATCTCAAACCAAACAGAAGCATAGCGCAGCATAAGCCTTTAATGAGCATCTTTGACATATCATCGGCCTAGCTGGTTGCACTCAACTAGATCTTGCTGCACTGAGAAGTTCCTTGAACACCAGTGTAAACGGACCATCTAAACTTCATTGAAGCCTTCACTTACACGCATCCATATCTCGTACCTCAGCGCTCTGCGAACTACTTCCCGACATCGTATATTTGAATTCCTCATCGCACAATTAAGAACTGTCAAGAAAATGACTCAGCCAACCCCAGACGTCCAAGCAAGAGTAGCAAGCGAGAGTAAGCATCCTCCCAGCCACATGTCTGCCTCACAAACTAACATATTCAACAGCGGCGCAAAGCTTCGTCGACCACTACTACGAGGCGCTGAGCCGGCGGCATGATCTCAGCCAATACTACGCGAACGTGTCACCGCTGCTGACGGCCGCCTCCGTGAAGCCGGACATCAGCATCAACGGGCACGTGTGCGAGACGCCGGCGGACTACGAGGCGCTGCTGAACAAGCAAGGGAACCCAGGTACGTCACCCCTCACCCTGCACACATACCTACCTACCCAGCCACCCACCCACGTACAAACGAACTGACACCAGCTGCAGTATACTACGACGTGCGCTCCTTCGACGCGCAGCCCGTGAACGCGAACTACGCGGCGGGCGCGCCGGAGCGCACCGGCGCCGACGCCAAGAAGGGCGACCGCCTGAGCATCGCCGTGCAGGTCAGCGGCTCGGTCCGCTACGGTAAGGGTGAGGACGCCGAGACCAAGGCCTTCCACGAGGCCTTCCTGCTCGTCCCGCACTGGGAGGCCTGGGGCCGCAACGCGCCGCGCGGGCTGCGCCGGTGGGTTGTCGTGAGCCAGAACTTTCGTGCGCTGTGATGCAAATGCGCATACTATGTTGGGAGAGAGGGGGGGGCAGGGGAGGTGGATTAGGCAGTGAGCGAGCGAGTGTGGGATATCGATCTGTACCTATGTCGCATGGCTGGCGTTGAATGATGCCTAGGTAGATCACGAACGACCGCCTGCGTAGGGATATCTAGTCGTCGATACTTGATGAAAGGAGATTCGCAATCTAGATCTTACTACCTATGACTACCAGACTTGTGTCGTGAGTTTAAGTTCTTAGATCAGTACACTATATTCTCGGAATATAGCAAGCTACTAGTTATGGTTGATGTCACTTCAATTACCTGTCTAGCAAGCATGCTTACGCTAGATTCTTCCTGCTCAAGGAGAGAATTGCGTATCTGACTGCTCTTATTGATCTATTGAAGGGGCAGAAGTAGTAATACATTAGTTGAAAGTCCGTATTTGCTACTGTACTGTGTATATCAAAGCACCATATAGAACTGCTATCCTTTCCTCTTACAGCCCAATACGCCGAACTGAGACGCACAATACTAGCTTGCCATTCTCCGTTCTACCGCTTTGCATCCATAGCATATCTCCTTACACTCATAGTCTACATCTCAAGCCACTCATTCAAGGCCCACCAGCACTCACTCAAAACGAAAAGCAGTTATTTGTTAACTCACTCAGCCACCTATTCGAGAAACACGCTCCTACTTCCATATAACTACACCTTTCTCTACGCATAACCACCTTCCAGCAGAGCACAGCAGCATAGTAATATAGCATATCATAGCATACACACATACCCAGCCTTCCCCCCTTCTCTCTCAGGGCCCAACCAACCTACCTAACTATCCAGCATCCGCCTCCTATACTCCCAATACCCAGCGCGTATCCGATCCCACTTCTCACCCAGCCGTCTAAGACAAAGCTCCGCGCGCTCCCGCTCACCCGCCTCCTTATACACATCGACCAACAAATCCAGCGCATGCGAGCTCTGCACCTTCTCCTCCCCCTCCTCCTCGCCAAGCCCGCTAACAAACCCCTCCGCGAACGCGCGAACCTCGCCCAGCGCCCGCCCGCCCTTGACCAGGGCGCCGCGGAGGTAGTTCCAGGGACTCTGGTTCTGCGGCGCTTTGGCGATCATCTCCTTCGCGTAGCCGACCTCGCGATCGATGACCTCGCGGGGCACGCCGGGGTCGGGCTCCGTGGCCGCGGAGGAGGCGGAGGCGTAGGCGGGGTCGGAGAAGACGACGAAGAAGCGGTGCGACCAGGCGGAGTTGTTGCGCACGTCGTCCCCGATCATGGCCTCGACGCTGTCGCGCTCCGCGGCGCCCCACATCCCCAGCTTGCGCACCAGGTACTGCCGGTAGCACCAGACGTGATAGTTCTTGGTGTCGAGCTCGAGCATTTTGGTCAGGAACTCGCGCTCGGTGGCCGCCAGCGCGGCGACCTCCTCGGGGGACGTGCTGATCGCCGGGTACAGGTGGTCGAGGAGTAGCTGCCGGTGGTGCCAGATCTGGTAGTTCTTGATGTGCGTCAGCGACACCTCGTTCAGCCACGCGAGCTCGGACGAGATCGAGATGTTGAGGGCCGAGATGATGGCGAAGCGGTACAGCCACACCGTGTAGTGCGCCGGGTTCAGCGAGATGATGTGCTCGGTCAGCTTCAGGCAGCGCGGCGAGTGCTCCTTGGCGGCCATGACGGCGCGGAGGTAGGACATTGCTATAGCAAGACGACGAGTTAGCCCCCTAGGTAGGTACATATCCTCTGCGAAACGCAGAAAGCTACTAGGTCGTCGTTCTGAGGTACGTACACTCGGCATAGTCATCCGGATACGCAATCGACGCCAGCGCGCCCTCGGGCTCGACCTGGGGTATCGGCGTAACATCGTCCCAGTCCGGGTCGAGGGCAAACGAGTCGGTCTTGTGCCCGTAGAGCTCCCTCCTCAGCTCCGCCATCTCGATACGTCTGGCCCGCTCGGCCTCGACGTCCTCCTCAGTACACGTGAACCTCCTCGGCTCGTCCGCAGGATCCCGTATTATCAGCGTGCCCCTCTCGGCCCGTTCCCGGTTAACCACAAAGATGCGGCTGTCGTCGGTAAGCAGGGCGAGGCGAACCGTCTTGCGATCGCGGGCTTCGAACTCGTCGACGGTATAATCGGCGATCTCGCGCCCGGCGCGGTCGCGGCCGTAGATGGCGCGCAGGTGTTCGTCGCGGGGGCGCGGCAGGCTGCGGACCGGCACGTTGGCCTCGTTCAGCTGCTTCCAGAGCTCCTTCTGCGCCTTGTTCGAGAGGTTCCTGGCCGCGCCGGGGCGCAGGTACGCCGAGTTCAGGTAGGCCTGGCGGTCCGCGGGGGTCATGCCACGGAGCCCCAGCTCCTCGTACGCCTTCTGGTACGGGTTCGTGTCGTAGTACCACTGCCACTCGCGCTCTCGGACGGTCTGCGGCTGCTTGGGCGGCTCCTGTTTTGCTGCTGGGTAGACGGAGCAAGTTAGTACGGTTTCTAGCACTTTTCTGGATCGAGAGATATAGAGATATAGAGAGAGCTGTAGAGACTGGAATTCTAGCTGGAGACTATCACGTACATTCAGCACCTTTCGCCTTATAGCCTCCTTTGTTCTTAGGAGGCATTGTTGTTCGGGTTGTGGATGGTGGGGTTTATTAGGGACTTGGATGTTCCCTACAAAAAGACCCTTGGAATGACATAAAATTCCACGCTTTCGTACATATTGCCGTACATGGAATGGAGGGGTAGATATGCAACTATATGCAACTAAACTATGTTGAATTCGGGGTCGATGCAATTGTACACCACAGTATAAGTAATTATGAAGACATTATGAATCGGTATAAATCGTACATAGTTGGGCTGCAGGGTATTAATCTACTCATTATACTCCTTATACCTCGACACTTTTTATTAACGGATGCGCCTACGCCCATACACATATGTAGTCTAGCCCATGCCTAAACACACGATGGGATGAGTCCTAACCTTATTAGCCCGCAGTTGACCGATCGATCCTGTATTAAAATCATCCGCGAACAACGTATTATACCTAAAGCAGCTGTTTTCTCTCTCGCATATTCATTTCATTGGCTTTCCACCCGCCAGAACTTCCAGCCCTCCCTCTCCCCCGCGCCGCCGGACACCCCGACGAGCTTCTCCACGCCGTCGTTGCCGGGGGCGTTGAGGAACTTCTCGAGGTCGATCTCCATGCCGCCGTCCTCGTCCTCGTCCAGCCCGTTCTTCAGCACGGCTGGCCAGAGCACGCCGACGCCGTCGCCGCCCAGCGTGGTCCGGAAGTGCTGGTAGCCCTCGGTCTCGAGTTGCTTCTCCAGCCGTTTTATCCGCTCCTGCGGCACGTCCGGCTTCATCAGCGATATCGAGCAGCCGCCGCCGCCGGCGCCTGTGAGTTTCGACCATCCGAGGTCGTTGTGGTCTACCAGCTCCCGTACCCGTTCGAGGCGCGGATGTGATACCCCTAGAGACGCCAATAAGCCGTGGTTGATCGATATGAGCTCGCCTACGCGCCGTAGACTTTCTGGCTCTTCACTGTCGAAGTATTCCTCCTCTATTAGGCTCTCCGCGCTTCTCGTGACCTTGTCCATGGCATCCAGAATAGTCCCCACTAGTGCCTGATGCGTGGTCTTGAGCTTAAGAACCTTAGCCACCTCGGCCGCCGTTGATTTCGGTTGTCTGGTGTCTACTAGAAGTAATGGCAGCTCGGGGAAGTCCCATAGCGGTGTCACGGTCGGTGGCTTCTGGTAATCGGTTCGCTGGAATACGACACCCTTGCCTTGCGTGGAGACGGTGTTGTCTACGCCAGAGGGGTTGCCGTGAATGCACATTTCAGCTACGAGTGCCCATCTGTTGATTCTCTCCACCTGCACCCGCGCTTCCTCGGGCGGTTGGTCTGGATGTGGCCCGGAAAGGGTACGAATCTGCAGCAGCATGGCAGCGGCTAGACAGACACCGATCGATGCGCTGCTTCCAAGGCCAGCCCCTATCGGGATTGTAGAGCGTAGTGTATATAGGCACCCGGGAAACTTTTGCGATCCCAATGACAAGAACAGGTAGAGGAACGAGGCTGCAGAGTTCTGGTGTATTTTGCGCTCGGCGTCGGGTTTATTTAGCGAAATGTCTGTGAGGTGCGGTTGGATAGCTTTGACAAGATCAGGATCAAGAGTCGTGACCATGTCGTAGTAGTACTTCTTCTTGGACGGCTGTGAGAATATGTCCCACGGCAGGTCGTCGATGTTCCAGGAATGCGTGAGGTCGATGTCGGGGAATCGCATACTAACGGTGCGTTTCGACTTCGATAGTGTCGTAACTAGGAGATAGGAACGCAGCGAGATGGATGCAGCAATAGCAGCCTATACAAATTGTCAGTTCATGCGCCAATGCTATCACGATAGGGGTGATCGTCACACCATACCTTGCCGTAGACTACACTATGCTCGCCGAACACGATGACCTTGCCTGGCGCGGAGACCATGAAGGCAGGCATCATGGGACTCGATTGCTTGCGACTCGACCTCTTCCTATCGCTCTCGCCCGAGGACCGCCCATTGACATCGCCGTTGCCGTTAGCGTTACTGTTGCCGTTGCCGTTGACATGGAGCTGGAGATGCTCCATGTCTGCGTGTATGCCATTGACGCCGTTGCCGTTCGACATTTCGGAGGTGGAGCTCTCGGGTGTTGTTGGAGTCCACGTCATTCGCACGGGCACAAACAAGGTAGATTGGCAGATACGTGCCCCCTGATTTCCTTCCTTCCACAATCCCAATTCGCAAACTACTACCTGGATTGGCGGGCGTCCTTGTAGTACAGGACCCAGGCGACGGGGAATAGTTCACGCGTACTACCTAGCAAGTAGGTATCCAAGATAAGACGTTCGCAGTCGCAATTGCAGTTGTAGTTGTAGTAGTCGATAGGAATAGATACCAGCCCGTCGACCCTGTAAAAATACGTAGCGATAACGATATTGGCGACTTTAGACGAAGTCAGGAACCGTTGGAAGTTGGAAGTAGGAAGCCGCGGTGGCGTTCGTATCGTGTTGTGAGTTCGAATCCCCGAATCAAAAATCCACCTTGGGCAGATAGGTACCCAAGCGGAACCGTACAATTAGACGTACGATCGATTAACAGAGCTTCTAGAACTGTTATCAAAGGAGCTTCGGTAAAGGCGATTGTCCCCTCAATTGAACTGGGCAACCGAGCCGGGCAACAATACAAAGAGCAAGGAGGAAGAAAGACTTAAAAATTACTTGGTGTAGAAAGAGCTACAGAATTAATAGATGCATGTAAGAAAGGCTGCTCTTATTTAGTATATGTAGTTGGCAGCAATGGAGCAGAGCAGCAAGCATGGGAAGGCAACATAAGAGCTGTTACCTATGTACTGTTAGACATCCAGACTGCATGTAATAATAATAATAATAATAATAAAAAATAAATCCGTATGCAGGAAGCTCCCCCCTTTTTGTTTAAATTGTCCAATTGTTCTCCAAATTTCCGTTTTAAGTGCTACTCCGAATGGCAATGGCCGAACGGCTGGGCGGCCCACCCGCGCAACTGCTGTGATGGGATTTCGACGCGACCCTTTCCCAGCGGGGGCACCAGCACAGCCGGCCAATCGGGGCGCGACTAAAGGGAATTAACCTACACAGGTACTTCGGTACCTTCCTGTACCCCTCCACACCAATCCCTGTCAAGCCAATCCCTGTCAAGCCACGCCCTGATTGACAGCCCTGGAACTGACTCTCTTGGAGGACTACTGTGTACTATCTTCTTCATCTGAAGACGTCTTCGTTCTTTCTCCTGCTCTGGATCTGCTTTGCTGGCTTTACGGTTCGCGCCATGGGCATTGGCAAACTGTAAGTGAGCAGACATTCGCTATGCCCGGAGAATTCAACCTACTTACGGGACACTCGGCATACATGTATAGGCGAGTTTCGGTCGGATTTGGGCAATGACGGGTGTGTTTGGCGGGCGGGAGACCGTAAGCTGACAAACTTGGAACATAACCGAATCCTGACATGTACGAGTTGCGTTCATGTGCAACAGAGATAAGGCAATGTCACTGCACAACACGCAAGCGATGGGGTTTGCGGTGTAAGAGGCTGGCTGATATGATATAATACTACGTATCACGATGTGTAGATAAGGTAGAGTCTATGTTATAGTTGCTACATGCTAGCAGCCTTTAAATCAGGGTATTTTTGCTGCCTTATTATTTCTATATAATATGCCGTCATATTGAAAATGCAGTACTATGACACAGCCGTAAATATATCTTTAGCGTATGTGTCTTAGCCATGTGCCATGCTTAGCGTTGCAACGTGGAAACTTGCAGTGCCGTTTTATTTACCTACAACGCCCAGGCGCCATGACGAGTTGCTTGGTGGCTTATATGAGACGTACTGTGTATGTACAGAATATTGTCTTGGCTACTCAGTAGCCTATCCCGGATGACAAGGCTTTACTTGAATACTTATACACGTAGCTGTTGATTTGACCTTCCGGTCGGTAACATGATGGTATATTCCGAGAAATATATAGTATAACGAGGTTACATAGTGAGTTATTGTTAGTACATGGAAAACCTTACTCGCAGTAGCTTGGCAAATGCACTAAACACAGGCATCGAGGTGCTGCGCGGCTCTCGCGTGCGCTTGGCGGGTCAGATTCATGCTATACAGGGTATAAGAGCAGCAACGCCGCCTAGGTATCCAAGAAACGCTAACGTATGCGTATGCATCTGGTGATAATTTAAGCTTCCGTCATTTTGCACCTAGAACATCTCATTCACAATTACAGTATCGCAACGGCACCATGGGAGTTACGGAGTTGGCCTTCCTGACCACGACCTCGGGCCCGCTCACGCCCGAGGGCAAAGAGGCCACGCGACACGCCCTCACCGTGCAAGACGAGTGGTGGGCTCGCACTTACCCGACCAGTCCGAAGGGCTTCAAGGACCGGGGCGTCTCGCTCTTCCAGCAGGTCGAGGACCCCGCCGTCACTCTCCTGACGACGCACTGGCAGTCGGTCGAGCAGCACGGGGTATGGCTGGCTAGCCCCGAGAACCAGACCGTGTTCCCGGCGCTCAAGGACTACTTCCTGCTGGAGAAGACGATATTAAACCACCTGGAGGGCGTCGAGCTCCTGCTTAAATCACACAAGGATAGTGGGAAGATTGCGCTCGGGGAGAGCCCGGTTATTAGTCTCGCAAGGATCACCGTCCCGGCTGAGCAGCGGGGAGCCTTCGAGCAGGCCTGGAACGAGGTGGCTAAGGGTATCTTAGAGGACTTCGCGAAGCCGTATACGGTGAAGAGCGGCTGGTGCCATGAGAAGGAGGATGAGGCCTCGGAGGATTTCTTTTTGGTATGTGGCTGGCCGAGTGTTGAGAGGCATGGGGAATTCACAACCGCGAAGGGCTTTCTGGGGTTAACGGAGGCGCTGACACCCTTCATCACGTCTCGTGATAGCAAGCACTACACTAAGATTATGTAAGAAGTCACATTGCAGGGAAGGGCTATCTCGAAAGAATTGCTTCTTTCTGGTTCTTGTTTGTTTTTTGTGCAATTGTGTGTGGAATTGTCTACAAGCTTTCTCTGCTCGCGTATATCAATTCCTAGATACCCGTAGACGCTGCCTCATGAACATACCAGCCCGGTCTCGGGCACATGCATCACCTCATCCATCGGTACTCGATGACAACGTTCGCAGGCGTCTTGCTGATATTCACCATGCCGAGTCTTCCCCAGCAGTCAAATGCCCTTCTCAACCTTGACCCATCCTCTATGACGAGGTGTGCTTGCCCTTCTTGTTCTTCTTGGGCACCTCCTTGAGTTGCAAGTCTGCGATCCTAATGTCAGCCCACGGCCCTTTAAAAAATCCAGTGTTGTTGGGAATTGGTGCATACTCGGGGGCAAGCTCTGCTTCAGTTTGTCTGCCTTGTCGGAGTCCTTGAGGATCAGGGTGTACAGCTGCTTCGAGCAGCGGACCTTGAACTTCGTCTGCGACGAGCGCTTGTTCTTCTTGATCCTGGCGGCTGTAGCAGTGGTCGTTAGAACTAATTTCGCATAGAAGAGGTTATTCTTTTTTGTCATTGTCTCGTCACGTACACTTGGCGTCGTCCCGCCGGCAGATCTCGATGAACTGCAAACAGAATGGTTAGTTAAAGACGTCTAAAATCTTTCAATCAAAAAGATTGACGTACCTTCTTGATGTCGGCGATTTCCTGAGGCATTTTGGCTGTTTGGATGTGACTTTTGGGAAATGTCGTGGAGGGGGATCGAGGAATTAGTTTTCGTCGTTGCTGCGAAATTGTGTGGGCGAAATTTCCATGACAGGGTTCTCTTAGCGATTTCCTGAAAATGGCAAGGGCCCGATAAGCCTAGCTCAATGCACGGGCCAATTGCATGACGAGGTCAGTGTGGCGCATGATGTGGCGGGAGCTCCCCGGTCCAAACAGACTCACTGGACGGACAGGAAGCTAGTTGGACAACCTTGGACTTGCCAGAGTTGCCAGATCACCTCAAAAGCTAGAACCACAATGACTCATTGGGATTTACATCTCAAATGAATACAAATTAATAACTCTGCTACATCCATCTGCTGCGATGCCTACGCCACTTGATAATGCTATGAGATCGAAGGTAGGCTCCGAATATCTACCTACAAGCTCCCAGTGGCGCGTAACAATAAGCTAACCAAAGTGGATATAGAACGCTGTACTAGGTATATCCGAATACTTTTGAGCGTCGCTCTTTTCTTCAGCTCTCTACATATACTGATGGAGCTCTACTTCAAAGCCTTCTCTGGGCTAGTCACGGCTGCCGTCGTCTGGGCCATGTGGGGCGGCGACATCTTTCCCGCCGAGGCAGACCCCAAAGGAAAACCTGAAGACTGGACGAGGGGAGAACTGAGAAGATGGTTGGCTGCGGTGAGAATCATCGGCTCCGAGCTCAACTTGGAAACGGCAGGCTGACCTGGGACTTTAGCGCAACCTACACCCGCAAGAAAACGACACACGTGAGCAACTTCTGGAGAGAGTCAAGGCAAATATGAGATGATCCCGGTTGGGTGCCACTTGATAGAGTGGTAGATGGTATGCTTCGGCTGCAGCAAGTTGGCAAGGCTTGCTTATGTTTGATGGGGGTAGTACAGAAGACCTTGAGTTGCCTTATTCAATATCTCCGAATCTATATCGGAATCCCCAAAACCTCGTGCCGAAAGCCTGGTTCCCCCTGATAAGTCAAATTAATTTAGTGAAGATGTAAGAGAGAAGTGATCCATCTTCTGTCCTATATATCGAAGCAGATCATCTTAAGCCAATTGGTCAGATCTAGACGAGCTACTGTGACTTCATGAATATATATTCCTTGCGTAGGTCAAGACTTTGCTGTGAGTGACTAGGATAGTCAACCGGATCTTACTGGTGTGACAAAGCCGTTACCACAGGTCTTGATTTTGGTATAACAGAAGGCGTAGGAGAGTGAATTACTTAGATTGGTCGCTGGCTAGCTAAAAGTGAGGCTATCTAAGGGCCGGCGACTTGGAGTCTTATATGTATATTCCTGAATAGGCTCCTTGTTCCAGGGATAGATTGTCAAGCACCTATTTGCCCTTGGCCTTAGCGATCCCATTCACATAACTAGTGCGGGGGTATGAAGAGTTTGGAAAATGAGTGGTTAGGTTGTAACAACTGGTTGGCATCTCTGAACATACTGTACGGTAACAGAAGCTGTATATCTATTGGCCAGCTGTACTGCTACGTACTCATCATTATATCTTTATTTGCTGAGACTTGTCATAGCATACAGGTTACTGGCTGGTAAGCTGTAAAGCAAAAGAGCAATTGATAGGTATGTTACAATTGCTTACACACTGGCATAGTTACAGATCCTGCAGGCTATCTTGATCTATCATTAAATTCACCGGCAGGAGAGCAAAATGACGAGTATCATATAACTTGTCATACCTGTAGGCAATGCTATTGATAGAATAGAAGAGAAAATGACGATTTTACCGAAACTAGATCAGGTAGGTAGTAGATGAGATACTAAAAGAATATCAATTAGCGCTGTTACATGTAGGAATACTAATAAGTATAACCTGACAGCCCTGACTCCACCAGCCACAGCTGTTGTCATTTCTGTAAACACACATTTTGAGGCTGTGCAGCTGTATTGCGCTCTGCCCTATGGCACAAATCCCTGCAAATCGGGATCCTTGGCAGTACCTAGGTACCCATCCATCTGCGCCATGTGTGTACCAGCCACGTTGACGTTTGACCGTAGGACTTGGCACATTAGGTAACGTTTGAGACACGGTTTCTGAATGAGGAGCTGCTTACACTTCAAATACTGCCGCCTTCAGCTCCCCAAGTCTGGAACAGCCAGATTCTGTTCCATCATCATCGTTGAAGATGGATTTCCTTCAGGTATGTATCAATACTCCGCGCGAAACCAATCACGCAAAATCTAACACCAAATCGATAGCGCCTAGCACGGTTCTTGGACCGTCCCCTCTTCCCATGGAAGAGGCTCATCATTGGCTTCTCCGTCGCCCAGTACTGTTTTGAAGAATTCCTATCCATCCGCCAATACCAGGTTTTGAAGAACACGAAGCCGCCGAAAGTCCTCGAGCATGAAGTTGCCAAAGATGTCTATGATAAAAGTCAGGATTATGGTCGTGCCAAAGCCAAGTTTGGATTCGTCAGAGGCCTTTGGGGTCAGATTCAGAATATTGCGTTCATACACTACGATGTCCTCCCTAAATTATGGTCGTGGACTGGCAGCCTCTTACTCAGCTACGCTCCTGCTCGCTTTACTGGCGAGATCTCGCACTCGATTGTCTTCGTCTTAACGTTCATCCTGATCCAGCAAGCCTTGTCACTTCCTGCCAACATCTGGCATACGTTTGTTCTAGAAGAGAAGTTCGGATTCAATAAACAGACGCCTAAGCTCTTCGTTATGGACATGATCAAGACGAACTTGCTCGCTTTTGTCTTCGCGCCTCCTATCCTAGCCGGTTTCCTCGCCATCGTACAGAAGACGGGTACTCAGTTCGTCACTTACCTCTGGCTTTTTACCGCTGCTCTCCAAGTGTTCATGATCACGGTTTACCCAATCTTCATCCTGCCTCTCTTCAACAAGCTATCTCCTCTTGAGGAAGGCAAATTGAAGTCTGACACCGAAGCCCTGGCAAAGAAGCTTAATTTCCCACTCCATGAATTGTTCGTGATTGACGGCAGCAAGCGCAGCGCGCATAGCAATGCTTACTTCTTTGGTCTCCCGTGGAAGAAGCATATCGTAATCTACGATACTCTGATCGAGAAGAGCAAGTCGGAAGAGGTTGTGGCTGTTCTCGCACACGAGCTTGGTCACTGGAGCCTTGGTCATACTACTAGACTTTTTGCCGTTTCCCAAGTATGTTGAGAAGCTTCCCATTAAGCACAGCTAAACATGCATGCATGCTAACGGTTGATAGATCAACGTGCTCTACATCTTCACCCTATTCTCGATTTTCATCAACAACAATTCGCTCTACGCCGATTTTGGTTTCATCAAGGAACACCCTATCATCATCGGTTTCATCCTATTCTCGGATGCACTCGCCCCCATGGATACTGTGATCAAGCTACTGATGAACATCATGAGCCGGCGCTTCGAATTCCAGGCTGATGAGTTCGCTCGCAACCAGGGCTACAAGGCCGAGCTGGCTTCATCTCTGATCAAGCTCCAAATCCAGAATTTGAGCACGATGGATGCGGATTGGATGTACGCCAGCTACCACTTTTCCCACCCCATCCTTTCCGAGAGACTGAAGGCATTGGAATGGACACCCAGCGGTAAGGTAGCTGTGGAGCCCGAGCAGGAGGAGGGTGTTGAGAAGGCCAGTGGGCGAGAGCTATAGATACCATCTTATCTGTGGGAACATCTTGACCTAGCTAGAGTGTAAGAATAGAAAACTATCTTGTGCATCTGCATAAATATAAAAGTTTTGTCGGATTATACTGTCTAACGTGTCTACCTACTTCCTGCGATCTATCATTTAGAACATTGCCACATGGATGATACATCTGTCAAAGCCATTCAGCCTAGAATTGGGGATAAACCAACACTCCATTAGCTATCTTCAGATGTTCCTAACCTTGAGTATTTAGAAGATGCAGCAAGAGTCAGCCACAGATTGGAAACGTTTCTGTTTGACCGTTTTTAACTCGAAGGTTGCTCATTCAGTTAGATACAACCGTACGTAAAGTTGCACCTCTATGGAGCTAGGTATCCGTAAACTATCCGTAAACTGTTAATTGATGGCATTTGCATGTCCCGCGTATAAAAGTGGGATTATTCAATTATACGATACAATTAAAGGTGACGCTTGACGCGTGCCCCCACCAAAGACCCTTGGCTTATGTACTTACATTACCTTTCAACGCGTGATTGACGCGACTCTTTCAAACCACTTACATGTAATGGACTGGCCTAGGTCCCTCCCGTTTTGCTGTGCTACTTCCCCATCAACATCCATCAATACTACAAACTCCGAATTTGATGCGTTGAATTGTCCTGATTCTACTCCCTAACGATCCTGTCTTCGCGGGAAGCAGTCATGGCCGCTGCAATCCTCCCTCAGAAGCGTGTCCTCGGCGATGCGCCGAACCGCCGAAATGTCCCTTCAACCCCGTCTTCAATCAAGAGGCGTCGCCTAGAGCCGCTGTCCTCTTCACCAGCATCACGTCTCAACAGCTCCCAACAGGGCCCCGGCTCTAAGCTAGCATCAACCCAACCGAAGAGCACTTTCGAGTCAGAGGTTCTTGAGAAACTAAGTCAAGATATCTCAGAGCTCAAGCAGACCAATGCAGAGAAAGACCAAGTATGGGAGCGGCCGCCCGTGGTCGATTTCGATCCCCAGCGGGATAATTTGGTCTTCCAGCAAATCGATGCGGAGGAAGGCACCATATATGGCGGCAGGACTACTGTCAAACTCTTCGGCGTAACTGATAATGGCCACTCGGTCATGCTTCACGTTACCGACTTCAAGCACTACCTCTATGTCGCCGCCCCAGTCTCTTTCACCCCCAAAGACTGCGACGCGTTCAAGGCCTTCCTCGAGACTCAAGTAGCCCAACATCAGCCCGCCATCTACTCCTGCCAGATTGTACTGAGAGAAAACATCTATGGCTTCCAAGGCAATACACAAAGTCCCTACATCAAGATCAGTGTCACGGACCCTAAGTTCATACCGAAAGTGCGAGCAGTGATTGAGAAGGGAGATGCAAACTGGAAAGGGATGTGGAAAGGGGTAGAGGGAGGTATTATGACCTTTGACAACTTGCAATATGTTCTACGGTTCATGGTAGACTGCAAGGTAGGCACACAACTATAGCCACGCTTAAGAAAACATGCTGATTGCACCAGATACCGGGAATGTCATGGGTGGAAGCACCTGCCAAAGCATATCGGCTTATCCCGAATCATGACCGGCAGTCAAGCTGCCAAATCGAAGCCGAAATTACCTACCGAGAGTTAATCGCCCACGAGCCTAAAGGTGAATGGTCCAGGATGGCCCCCTTGCGGATCTTATCGTTCGATATCGAATGCGCTGGACGGAAAGGCATCTTCCCAGAGGCCAACGAGGACCCAGTGATCCAAATTGCCAATGTTGTGACACGCTTTGGAGAGAGCAAGCCGTTCGTCCGGAATGTCTTCTGTCTAGACGAAACTAGCCCTATAGTCGCCACGCAAATTCTATCATTCAAGAGGGAACCAGATATGCTCATCGCGTGGAAACGTTTCCTCGAAAAAGTCGACCCTGATCTTATCACTGGCTACAACATTGCCAACTTTGATTTCCCGTATCTGCTTGATCGCGCAAGGCACCTCAAGGTCAATGGATTCGAATATTGGACTCGGTTACCAAGTGTGAGGTCAGTCGCTAGAGAAACGAACCTGTCCAGTAAGCAAATGGGCAACCGAGATACGAAGACAACCAACACGAACGGGCGACTACAACTAGATCTTTTACAACTGATCCAACGTGAGCACCAACTTAGAAGTTACACGTTGAACTCGGTTTGCTCTCATTTTCTACGAGAACAGAAGGAAGATGTTCACCACACGATGATTACTGAGCTGTTCAATGGTACACCAGAATCCAGACGTCGCTTGGCGCTGTACTGCTTGAAGGACGCCTATTTACCGCAGAGATTGATGGACAAGCTCTCCTGCCTAGCAAACTACACAGAAATGGCAAGAGTCACGGGTGTTCCATTTAACCTACTTCTTTCACGTGGCCAACAGGTGAAGTTCATGAGCCAGCTGTTTCGAAAGGCTGGAGAGCAGAAGCTTGTGATTCCGAACATGAGATCGGAAGCCTCGGATGATCAGTACGAAGGTGCCACCGTCATTGAACCCACTCGAGGTTTCTACGATGTGCCTATTGCGACGCTAGATTTTGCCTCGCTATATCCCAGTATCATTCAAGCGCACAATCTCTGCTATACTACACTCATAAACAAGAAAGCCGCAGAGAGGTTTAACCTCAAAAAGGATGAGGATTATATTGTTACACCACACGGCGATATGTTCGTCACTACGAAGCAACGGAAAAGTCTTCTTGCGCAGATTTTCCAGGAATTGCTTGGAGCAAGAAAGCAGGCCAAGAAGGAATTGGCCATCGAAACCGACCCTTTCAAGAAAGCCGTTTTGAATGGTCGCCAACTTGCCTTGAAGATCAGTGCCAACAGTGTGTATGGTCTTACTGGCGCAACAACTGGCAAGCTTCCCTGTCTTGAGATTGCCAGTAGTACCACCAGTTACGGTCGTCAGATGATTGAGAAAACAAAGGAGGAAGTGGAGAAGAAGTACACAATTGCCAATGGCTACTCTCATGATGCCCAAGTCATCTATGGTGATACCGATTCCGTCATGGTGAAATTTGGAACTAAAGATCTAAGGGAAGCAATGAAGCTCGGCGAGGAGGCAGCGAGTTACGTATCGTCAAAATTTATCCAGCCCATCAAACTAGAGTTCGAGAAGGTCTATTTCCCATACTTGCTAATCAACAAAAAACGTTACGCCGGCCTTTTCTGGACAAACCCTGACAAGTTCGACAAGATGGACACCAAGGGTATTGAGACTGTCCGAAGAGACAACTGTCTGCTTGTACAGACGGTCATCGAGAAAGTCCTGAGAATGATCCTGATTGATCAAGACGTTCAGGGGGCTCAAGAGTAAGTCACCCTAATATTTTGCCATTCTGCTCGCATTATATTAACCACATTGATAGTTACGTCAGAGATACGATCGCAGACCTACTGCAGAACAAGATTGATATGTCCAAGCTAGTGATCACGAAGGCCCTTACCAAAGAAGAGGATGACTATGATGCTAAGCAAGCGCATGTTGTGCTTGCTAAACGTATGAAGCAACGAGATGCCGGTTCTGCCCCTGGTCTAGGTGACAGAGTTGCGTACGTCATGATCAAAGGTGCAGCCGGGTCGAAGAACTATGAGCGGTCAGAAGACCCCATCTTCGTCCTCGAAAACAACGTCCCCATTGATACAAGATACTACTTGGACAACCAGTTGGCCAAGCCTCTCGGTCGTATCTTTGACCCTATCTTGGGTGAGACCAAATCCAAGTCACTACTCACTGGCGCTCACACGCGTGCCATTTCTGTGGCGGCACCGACTGTCGGTGGCCTCATGAAATTCGCAAAGAAGACGATGACGTGCATGGGCTGCAAAAAGCCGCTGAGGGGCAAGGAGGAGAGCGCCGGTGCTGTATGTTCAGACTGCGCGCCTCGCGTTGGCGAGCTCTACAAGAAGACGTTGGACAAGGTGTCTGATCTGGAAGTTCGGTTCGGGCGTCTCTGGACGCAGTGCCAACGATGCCAGGGCAGCATGCATTGCGAAGTCATTTGCAGCAGCAAGGACTGTCCTATTTTCTATATGCGGATGAAGGCGAAGAAGGACGTCGAGGACGCCGGCAAGGAACTTAAGCGGTTCGACTTCGATCAATCGGCTATATGGTGATTCACGAGAAGCACGGGATCGTACAGTCTAGGGTTCGGTGTTATAAGGGCATGCATGCACCAATGCACAGGAGTTCAGAACTGGGGTTTGGGATTTAGCAATGTTAATACCTCATTGTCAAAATAGGTGCCATGAAAGGCAAGATGGTCGTCCACGTCAACATCCATCATACTTAGTTAAATATACATGATTAATTAATATGTGTGCCAGGACCAGCTTTCGAGTACGTCTGTTGATGCTGCCTAGTTTCTCAAAGCGGAAGCGGTTGGCCGATGGTGTACCCTTCAGGCCACAACACACAAGATGAGATGTCGGAACGAGTTCGCGCTTACATACATGGTTTAGAAGACGTCAACTCTACTACCAATGCATGATTTACGAGTTCGAGTTGGTCACAAGGCCATGGATATAGAAGGCTGACGTGTAGGATGAAATTCTTATTGGTCTAGACTAGAGGTAGTATACGGTCTGACGAAGGACCGAAGCTCACTTGGCATCTTCTAATGGCTTACACACGACAATTTCCGATTGCGGAACGTAAGGAATATAGACAACCCGGAGTCAGCCGAACTAGTCCCCGACATATTGTTAGACCAGATGAACGCGCGAAGTAGAGCTATTCCCGCCCTCACGCGACTATGTGATGTTTCAAGGACCGTCACCGGATCCCTCTTTGAGAAGAGGCATATTTCGAATTGCCCAATGTGGTTTTTCAGAGAGGGACGCGCCGTAGATGGCCTCCGTTAGCGGCGGTTACGGGTGGACTTCGTCCCACGAGGTTGAGCCTTAGGATCTTACCAAGATGCAATGGAAATGCCACAGAAGAAAGAGGCTGACACGAAAATGAATGTCGTCGCAAACTAATTGACCAATCAGCGCGCGGTGATAAGATGCCGCCGCTTAAGCTTTCTACTTCTCCGGGCTCCATCTCTAGTTCGCGCCCTGTCACTGGCTGACGGCGCGTATGGATCTAGATTTCATGCTACTGTATGTGCGTAGTTCGGTTCCCAGCTCCCCACACCCAAGAACCACACCTCGCGGTGGTAACAGCTAAGCTACTCCGTCACCACTGGCCCTCCAATGATATCAGAGAGTGCTCGGAACTTCATTTCCTGCTACCTAGGCAGTCTCCGTCTCATGTCATGTGCAACACCAAGGCAAGGCTTGCAGGCCTTGGTGCCGGCAATGATCGAACGGGGGACCCTCATAGCCCGTCGATTCGTCTAGCTCGGGAACATCAATTAGGCTTTCCTTCCTTCCTTCCTGACCTCGCCGACAACGCTCTGATGAGATGATCCAAGGCTGCTCCGCCAACACCAGCCAGCCATGGCGGGGAAGAACGTGGGAAAAGTAGATCAATAATGCTCCGAGACGTAAAAATTTTCGTCTCTTCCTTGTATGACTTCATGGGGGTGTATCACGCACAAAAAGCCGCAGGTGGTCAAAACCCGGTTCCGTCTAATGTATGTATGTCCACGGCCGAACAAAGTCCCTCAAGTCGACCTCGATTGGATATGGGGAAGGGCTTAGATGAAGGAAAAGGATAATGCTATTACAGTAGCTTGGTGACCAACCCCCACCTTGCGAGGCTACATGCTTGCCTTACCGCCTGCGTGTGCGCCGGTGGCACTGGCAGAATCAACGTACATTCCTAGGTACGGTATTGATCATACCTAATAAGAGATCTGGAGCAGAGCTAGTGATTGCTTGGGTCTCTCCATGGCGCGTGTGGGAAAATTCCTTGATCGGATCTTCACCACCCAGTGAATGCACCACCTGCCTAGTGAAAGGAAAGAGCACCGATGACGGGTTCTTGGGGCTTTTGGCGGCTAATTCAGACGAAATATACCTACTACCTACGTACCTAGGTATATAATAATATGCCTCACCTGCCTCAACTTCCATCATACACTTGATCTTTTCACACTACCTCCCCCCAAAATAAAGTTCATCCTGAAGGGTACGCACGTCACTCTGTCAACATTAGCGACCCTCCTTTGTTTCCTGCACCATCCAGTCCTCGCAAGACTGCACCTGCATTAAGATACCCAACTCTCCTTCCGCGTATACCCTCTTCTGCTAGTTGCAACCATGGCAAACATTGCTGCCGAGCCCGAGTTCCAGCAGGCTTACAAAGGTAGGTGGTCGGAAAGATCGCGATCTAGACTCTGCGCCGTGAGGACATCTAGCTTACACGAAGCGCAGAGCTTGTGACCTCCCTCGAGGAGAGCTCGCTGTTCCAGAAGAACCCCGAGTACAGAACCGCCCTGAAGGTGGTCTCCATCCCCGAGCGCGTCATCCAGTTCCGAGTCGTCTGGGAGGACGACAAGGGCAACATCCAGATCAACCATGGCTACCGCGTGCAATTCAACTCCGCGCTCGGCCCGTACAAGGGCGGCCTGCGATTCCATCCTTCCGTGAACCTTTCCATGTATGTCTAATGAGTCAGCTTCTCAACATTTACGGAAATAGCCGTGGCCGAGAGAAAAAATTGCTGACGCCCGTCGACTCTAGTCTTAAGTTCCTTGGCTTCGAGCAAATCTTCAAGAATGCCTTGACTGGATGTAAGTGCCCAGCGCGCCCAGCGCCCAGCCTTGTATCTGCATAAAAAAAAGTTGGAGCAACCCGCTGATCATCCGCATTAGTGAGCATGGGAGGCGGCAAGGGAGGTGCCGACTTCGACCCCAAAGGCAAGAGCGACAGCGAGATCCGACGGTTCTGCGAGGCCTTCATGCGACGGCTGTGCATCCACATCGGTGCCGACACCGACGTGCCCGCCGGTGACATCGGCGTCGGTGGACGAGAGATCGGCTACCTGTTCGGCGCGTACCGCAAGGAGAGAAATAAGTGGGAGGGCGTCCTAACTGGAAAGGGCCTAACCTGGGGTGGCAGCTTGATCCGACCAGGTGAGTGCCCGCCATCAACCAGACTCGCGATTTTTGCGCTTGGCAGAGAGTAGCTAACCATTCCGCGAACAGAGGCTACCGGCTACGGCCTCGTCTACTACGTCGAGCATATGATTAACTATGCCGGCAAGGGCAGCTTCAAGGGCAAGCGTGTCGCCATCTCCGGCTCCGGAAACGTTGCTCAGTACGCCGCCCTGAAGTGTATCGAGCTCGGCGCCACAGTGGTCTCCTTGTCCGATTCCAAGGGCTCCCTGATCGCCGAGGGCGACGCCTTCTTCACCCCCGAGCACATCAACGAGATCGCCGAGGTCAAGCTGAAGCGCCAGGCGCTGACCGAGTTCAGCGGCAAGTCGTCCTTCAAGTACATCGAGGGCGCGCGGCCGTGGGTGCACGTGGGCAAGGTGGACGTGGTGTTGCCGTCGGCGACGCAGAACGAGGTGAGCAAGGAGGAGGCCGAGGTGCTCGTGGCCAACGGCGCGCTGTTCATCGCCGAGGGCTCGAACATGGGCTGCACGCAGGACGCGATCGAGGTGTTCGAGAGCGTGCGGCGGACGAAGGGCCCCGAGGCGATCTGGTACGCGCCCGGCAAGGCGGCCAACGCGGGCGGCGTCGCCGTCTCGGGCATCGAGATGGCGCAGAACAGCGCGCGCCTGATCTGGACGCGCGAGGAGGTCGACAACCGCCTCAAGATGATCATGAAGAACGCGTTCGAGAACGGTGTTACTACGGCGAAGGAGTACGTCGAGGCCAAGGAGGGCGAGTTCCCGTCCCTCGTCGCCGGCAGCAACATAGCTGGCTTCGTCAAGGTCGTGCGCGCCATGCACGACCAGGGCGATTGGTGGTGAGCGAGTGTCTAGCTAGCAACCTACCTAGCTCAGGCAGTGAGGTGAAGTTGGCCAGGCTTAGGGCTGGCTGACTGATGGATTGATTGATGAGGCGATATGCGCCTAGACCTGTCTGGCTGCTGCAGGTATGGTAGGCCTGCATACTGGGGTGGTGGCGCCATCCACACATTCATCACTGCGACCCCCTTGATGCAAGGGACGAGACACCTCGCGCATATATGCATAGACCCTTAGAGGATAATGCAAGGATTTACGAGGAGATGCGTTTGCGTTTGATTTGATATATCCGGTGGCAAGGGTCTTTTTCTTCATAGTCTTCTTCTACTTAGGGACGGTGGTGACGGCGCCCGGTAGGTAGGTAGTACGATAGTACCCCTTGAGGATCACGGAATGAATTGCGTTTACGAATGAGTTCGCTCGTGTCACTTGCGTAGTGTGAATTTGGAATTCAGTGAGGTGCTAGCCTTATTGATGATGTGATGCTGAGAATACGTGGCTGAGTTGCAGCGTATCACGTCTCTCTCTCGAGATATAGCAGAGCCGACTTACTATGCTGTCGATCAACTACTAGCACAATATACGGGGCTTCTGGCTGTGTATATCTGTATGCTATTTGGTGTTGTTTATGGGTAGATCTGGCGAGGTGTGAGGTTGTGCTGCTATCAGATATATGGTGGGGTTGCTTAGTTAGATATCCGTCAGCTATCCCGTGACAGAGCGAGTATGCAGAGTGAGTGTATCGAGCGAGTTAGATTCGATTCTTAACAGCACTATTGGTATTAGCTCTATTAGCTCGTGTGTATAGTAGCTAGTTTAGGCCTATTGGGTATGTATGTAGTCGTAAACCCCCACGGTACTTAGCCTTGTCTGCGGGTTGGGTAGTATAGAGAGAGAAAGAGAGAGAGAGAGTGTGTGTGGTCTACATGTATGTAACGGTGTACAGATGCTACCCAACCCTCTTAGAGGAATGAGATGGCGAGGCCGTTCTGGGATGGGTTGCGCGGATCTGATTGGTTGGAGGATCCTCCGAGTGCGGCTTCGTAGTCCCATTTACGTGTGTTGTTAGGATAATAGCTGTGAGAAGGGGGATTTCGATGAGATACGATAAATAACAGAGTAATTGTTCAGGCTCGAATAGGTGGCTAGTTCTATTAAGTGGCACAAATAGATGGTTTACAAGACCCCAAAGTAGGGCATCCTATCCCCTTCCCCCTTTGAGCAGTCTGATAGAGGCTCCATCGAAATACCAATGCTAATCCTCTCTTGGTTTTCGACGTCATGGAGCTAGTAGGCGGCGACAACGGCTTGGCTTGTGTCTTTATTCTCTATAGCACATATCGCATCGACGAGGGAAGGGGCTCAATATTAGGCGTCAAATTACCCAAATTTAATACAGAAGACAATTTAACATAATATACATCTACCGAAATGGATACATAATGATAATAAATTTGTTTACGTCTGTAAGGACGAAGATCTATCTACTTTATCTACCGACAAAAGAGACGTTTTCCGTCGACGCTATATAGCGTATAAGAACGGCTGGAATACTGCTATAAAGCCAGCTTATCGCCTGATATAAAAAAAGTTATAGGTATATATTTCTTACAGTTTATATAATTACGAGACGGCCGCTATTTAATAGGAAAATTTGCGTAGCCCCCTTTTTTTATTTAAAACGTAGCCGAAATTAAATATAAGGTAATATATCGGTTTACGCGTTTAAATAGTCCGTATAAAGTTTAATATCCCGTATAAATAACTTAAAATCCCTAAAGCCCGAAAAGCTTAAAAAATGCTTTAAAATTCCCCCAGGTAGCGTTATTTTCGGTAGTTTTTTTTTATTTTTTTATATTTAATAAAATATTTAGGGCTTTTTTTCTTACTATATTAATACGGCTTATTTTATTTTAAATATCCGAATCGTTTGTAATATTTTACGAAATTCCTATAATTAAATCGTTCCGCCAAAAGTCGGTATAAAGTAAGTTATATTAGTTATAATTTTTTTAAAATACTTATTACTAATAAGCCTTATAGTTAATACTTCTCGGGTATATTAATAATTTACTAACTTTTTTTTAATTTTTTATATTACTTTTTATTAATTTTTTTTAGATAAGTTAAAATGGGAAGTTTAGTCGGCGCTATATCGAGCTTTTTTAAAATAGGTTTCGCGCTTTTTTTCGCTTCCGTATTTATATTTTTATTCCCGGGTATACCTATATAGCCCGGTAACTATTACATTAACTATTTTTGGAGTTATGTTATTAAATTTTAAAAATTTATTACTATTGTTTAAATCCCGTCCGGTAGGTATTTTAAAAAGCCTAATAAAACCGCGAAATTATTTAAATAGAAATAAAATATACCGGGAGGCTTAATTAGGGCCTAACGCGCTACCTCTCGCGCCGCCTTTACCTTTATGTCGAAAATTTCCGCTTATTATATTATATTATATATTTTGCTAATTATACGGGCCTATAAAAAAGCTATCTAGTTTTAATTTATCTCTTTATTTTTCGACCCGTTTAAATATATAATAATATATTCCGGGAAAATAGTATCGAATTAAATGTAATATATATTTCGGCCCCGTTTTTTCCCCGAGATAATTAGGGGTTACCGAGATTTTTATTGCCGGACTAAAAGTTTAAGCTTAAGGCCCGGTAGTATAAACTCCACTATATATTATAGCCGGGATAGCTTTATTAAAAAAAGCCGGGTAATTAAATAACTTTTTCTTCCTCGAAAAAAAATATCTAGCTGTCGGATTAAAAAATATAAAAAGTTAATTATCCGGAGCTATATTAATACTCGAAACTATATTTATTTAAATAATATTTTAGCCGGTAGTATACCTGCGTTTTTATATAGCAAAATATTATTAATAATACGTTATACCGGTAGTACTACTTTAATAGCTATCCGGATAGCTTTATTTATAATAAAGCGGTAATATATAGTCTTAATAAAAACTACCTTACTTTTTATAATAACATTCGGTTTTATTAAATTAAGTTATTATGCCTTAGCCGCAAAAATCGCTATTAGTAATACGTAAGCCGTAACTGTTTTTGTAGTTATAGCTGGTAAGCTTTTTTTATATACCTTATTTAAGTTACGGAAATATTATATAACTTTTAGCGCTTTTATACCTTAATTTTTTGTATATTTCCGAAAAAAAAGCTTAAAGTTAAAAAAAACACCCAGTTATTAAATCGCTATTTTTCCTAACGCTAAGTTTACTTTAAAATTCCCGGTTTAAATTTATTTTATATAAAAGCCCCCGGTTTTATTAAAATAAATAAGCTTATATTTAGCCGGATTAAAAATAAATATATTATTTTATTTTTAGTTAAAAATATTTTAAACGTTTACCGATAAAAGCTTTATAGTTTTTGCTGTAATATTGCCGGTTTATAATATAGCTATATTATTAATATAGCCGAAATAAATATCCCTATCCCGCCGGTTAAATAATAATTTAATATATAATATAAATAATATTAATAAAACCGGGGAACCTTAAGGGATATTATAAATTAAAAAAGCCGTAAGAAATTCCGTATCTTTTAGCCGAACCGATACTATCCGATTTATTATAAAATATTCTATTTATTTAATTAATCCGGGCAGTTAATTTTATTTATAAAGCCGCAAAATAAGCTATTTTTTAAATACCGCGTTATATACGCCGGATATATTTATTATAAGAAAAAACGCTTTTTAGCCGGCCAAAAAAGTTTTTTCGATATTATAAATAATATATACCGTAAGGTTAACCTCTAACTATTTCGGGAAAGCCCCGAACTGCTATAGGTTTAAGATTTTCTCGCGTATAATTATAATAGCTATTTATCGCCCTATTAATTTCTCTAAGCTTTTGCCGAAATAAAAAAGGAGTAAAATTAAGCGCTAGAATTTTAATGCCGTAAAATCCGACTTCCTAACTTTCGGTAGTATTATAACGTCCGCTATTTTAAAAACTATAAAGTAAAAGCCGGTATAAATACTGCTTTTATATAAAGTACGGATTTTTTCTCCTAATACGGTGTGAGACCAATCGATGTAATGAAGCTTGTTTTATTAATTAATGATAAGTCCCGGAGGGACTTATATAATATAGCTATAGCTAGGCCTAACAACTGCCCCCTCACGAAATAATCGACGACCCGTCGATCTCTCCTCTTTTAATAAAAGAAAACTCTCCTTGATTTTGATTTTTTAATAATCGACAACCCATTAATCTCTCCTCTCTTAACAAAAGAAAACTCTCCTTAATTTTAATTTTTTAAAGCTATAGCTAAATAGATGTCCTTTTCGCCTTGATTTTCATCTTCTCACTCTCTCTCTTTTTAACGTAACAAAAGAAATTAACAAAAGAAAAAATTAATAGCCTCTTAGTCAACACTAGTGCTATATATTATCGAAACGAGGGAAACGGTGATGTATCGCAAAGACAATACATATATCGATACTGGTTATTATATTAAAAAACAGTACATATATCAATTAATATTAAAAATAGTTATGCTTTTTAACAAAAGGCAGTACATATATTAATTAACAGGCAAGGGTGGTTAATGGTATAAAAAATAATTGTATTAAAGATCAATACTAGTTAAACGAAAAAAAGCCTAACGTTTTTTTACTAGTGAAGTAGGGGCGCTAAAAGACTTTCTCTTACGTTTTTGTGGTTGTGGCTTATATAAAGATAGTGCTATATCATCGTTGTTATCGCCATCATCATTAACGTATTAAGACTTTGCTGGCAATTTAATAATAAATAGTTCCTACTTAATTAACTTTAGCGGCTTTTGCTTAATTAGCTTCGGCTTCTTAATATACTTTTTGAAAAGTTAAAACTTAAGTATTATTAATACCTTTAGTAGAGTTAATAGCTTAGGTATAAGCAGCTTTAGTAATACTATCGTTAATATAGCCGTTAATACTATCGGTAGTTTAGTCTCCTTTACTATAGCTACTAGTTTTTTTACTTTAATCGTTAGCGCCTTTACTATTGCCGTCATTAATAGATTAAGTTATTATGCTATAGCTATTAGTTCCTCTAGCTTAATTAGATATAATAGCTTAATTATTAACAGCTTTTTAGTTAGCAACATCAATAGCTATAAAGCAAGGCTTTATATAGGCTTCGATTCAAATAATTATACCGTTAATCGATTAATCTAATAGCTTAAGTCTTTTATCCCTTCCTTAACTTACTCTTTAATATATCGCTTTAGATATTTAAACTCGATAATTATTATTATATAATTTACTATCTGGAATTACGGTATGTAGTGCTATAGTGCGCTCGCTATTTTTTTATCGATATCTTTATTAATAGTTCCGAGGCTTTTTTTAATTACTTTAAACTTTTAGTCGACAGTTTTATTAATTATATATATTTTTTTATCGATATTAAAGTTAATGCGGTATAAGATCTCGGCGACGTAACGTTATATCTCGTCCCTATTTATAATATCCGTTTTAAGCTTATTAATTATCTATAATATATTAATTTATACTTTATTAATCGCGTTATTAAGTTCCGTTTTATCAATATAGTTACATTATTATATATTTTAGATTACCTCCTTAATCTTTGTAATTTTAATAATAAAATTATTTTCCGATCTAAAAAATCTTAACGCCATTCCTTTTGTGTTATCGGTAACGGGTTTAATTAAGATTAGGTTTTATAGCGGCATTTTATTATTATTATCGTTTTTTAGGTCGCTATTACCATTATTTCCTTCATTATTATTGTACTCCTTATTATTATTATTTTACTCGTCGCTATTTTCGTTATTGTCAATAGGTAAATTTAGCGTCGATAGATTTAATTTTAATGGTTAGGTAAGTTCCGGTTTTAGCCACGTTAAATCTAGGGCTGTCACTCTTTAAAACGGTAGTATAACTTAGGCACCTTTTAATTATAATAATTAAATTAATCCGTACTAATAAAATAAAATATTAATAATACTAGGTATTACTCTCATTTCTTACGAAACGTCGCCATATATTCTAATAGCTTCGAGCTTTTCGGCAGTTAGAAACTCCTAATTTTAATAGGTTTACTAGTTCGATAATAATCCTTTTTACCTAATTAATTCCAATTTTTATTTAACGTTTCGATAAGGCTTAGTAACGCTTAATTATATATAGGAAAGTATTTAAAGTAATGCTTTTATAATACCGTTATCGTTAACGTATTCTCTTAGCGGATAATATTTTATTATATTTTTTTAATATTTTTTAAGGTTATCGGTAAATATAGTTAAGGCCGCATTATTAATTTTATAGTTACTTTTATTAATATATAAACGGCGTTATTTATTTACGAAGTTATTAACCTTTATTACTAATTTAATTTTATTAACTACTGTATTAATATCTTCCTTTTCTTTATAGAGATAGCGTTATTCCGAAAGCTTTAAATTAACCCCTTTTTCTCCTTAATTAATTATTGTCTTGGGACAGGGTGTCGGGGTGAATTGAAAGTGAGATATCAGGTTAAAAAAATGAGTGTATATTAGCTGCTAGAGCTATGTGTATATAACTGTATAACTATCTAGTGATTTAGTAATATCTGTTATTTAAAAAAAGTGAAAGAGATGTGAGGGAAAAGGTTAGCTAAATATAGGTATGTGATCCACTATAAATTGCCCTGTGGAGTGCCCTGTGGAGTGCCCTGTGGATACCCTGTGACGTGGCTTTAGGGGGCTTTTAGTGGCTCTTAAGCTGCTGTCAATACCCGTAATCCCCTGCCCCATTACATTCCTCCCTGATTTTTCAGCTAGCGTCCACGCAGCTGAAAAATCAAAAAAAAAAAAAAAAAAAAAATGAAAACACGCCCCACACTTGAATGCCTGACTTTCAGATCTGAAAAAAAAAAAAAATTTCACCCCAGGGACCTTAGGGTAACAGGTCAGATAGCCACAGCTATCAGCAACAGCAGCAGCAGCAGCAGGAGGTCAGGTGACAATAGGTCAGCTAGCTACAGCTATCAGCAGCAGCAGGTGGTCAGGTGACAACAGGTCAGCTAGCCACAGCTAGCCACGGCTTTCAACAGGTCAGATAGCCACAGCTATCAG